>CAUYRH010154884.1:0-15048 GCA_963574655.1 Perodicticus potto
TGGAAATTTTGCAGCAACTTCCCTACATGTCTTCTTACAGAGTCATTATGGCTGCTCACTGATTTCCCAGCAAGCAGTTTCATAGCAGAGGAAACCAGGTGTGCCAGTTTCTGCCGAAGCCTTTTCAAGTGTTGCTGGTCATGTTGCTCAGGAGAACATTTTGATGTAACTAACTGCTTCACCATTTTAACAGTATCCCAGGCATCGCAATATAAGGGGAAAAAAAAACTTTTAGAAGTATAGATCAGCCTACTATTGAATGACATTAGAATCTTCTAGAAACACTTTAAAAATATTAAAAGTTTAAAACTTTACAGATTTCACTTTTGGTTTATTTGTGCCTGATTTATGCAGAGTTACTAATTAGGGTTCATGTACTTAACAGCATTTTTGATAGTTGTAGCCCAAATTCACTTATTTGAAAACACCAAATATGAGACAAATCAAACATGTATTATAACTCTAATAGCTAAAAAGCTAGAAAATGCTAGTGAAGTTTATGAAGGGATATGACAGTTCCTACCTCCCTAAATGAAACAAGCTCACAGGTGAACATGCAAGAAATTAACATGTGTTACTGACACCTGGAGATCCTAGCTCTAAGCTTGAGGCCATCACACAGGATCGGGTCCTGCCTAACCCATCAGGCTCTGACCAAGCCCCAGACCTCCTAGCTAAAGGGCCCTGCACAAGCCTGCGTGTGACCAGGCTCTAACTGTGTCCAGAGAATTAAGCACCAAATGCTGAGCTGAAGTGGCCAGTGTATCTTGTCATATGTTCTAGTTATCGTGCCTTTATAGATTCAGCTTCTCCTCAGTGTCACCATAGCTTTTTGTTTTATTTTTTTGAGACAGAGTCTCACTATGTCGCCTTCAGTAGAGCGCTGTGGCATCACAGCTCACAGCAACCTCCAACTCTTGGGCTTAAGTGATTCTCTTGCCTCAGCCTCCCAAGTAGCTGGGACTACAGGCACACACCACAACGCTGGCTATTTTTTGGTTGTAGTTGTCATTGTCATTTGGCAGGCCCAGGCTGGGTTTGAACCCTCCAGCTCTGGTGTAGGTGACTGGCACCCTAGCCACTGAGCTACAGGTGCCGAGCCACCGTGGTTATTTCTTAAACATGCTTTGAGGAGCTAGACATCTGTTTTGAAGCCCCCTGCCCCAGTGTGTGGTCAGCAGAGGCTTCAGTAGGAATTCTGACTCCCTATGACCCGCTCTCAGAAATTTTTGAGCACTTTTTTGGCTTCTAGTAGAAACAGATCCAGCTACTCTATCACTTTCCTCCTGAGACTTGAATGAGCTGTTTCCTTGCAGAGCCCTTACAGTGGGAAGTGGTGTGTGGACACCAAGTACAAGCAGTACCCTCACTCATCCCTATTGAGGGATCATTGCTTCTAGGCCATTCCATGGACATTAGAAAATATCCTTTTTCAGTATATAAAAAATTACTAGTTTATAATGCCATTTGTTTTTGTTTTCTAGTAGGGCTCAGTTCTTGCTGAGGGTGGTTTTGAACTCCTGACCTTAAGTGATCCTCCTGCCTCAGCTTCCCAGTGCTAGGGTTACAGGCCTGACCTATAATGCTATTTTTAATCCATACCTAACATTTTAAAGTTAACTATTAAATATACCTCATGTACTGACTTTAATTCCTAACATATTTATTCATTTTATCTTATGTCCTTTAGTTTCAAAGCAGAATTAAGATTATTCATAGTAAGCCTCTTCAAAGACCTTTAAGCTCTGTGCAGTTTTTTGCCCCTAGAATATACCTCAAGGATAGTTTGAGCAACAAATGTTACATACATGTAAATAGAAGAGCAGAACAAGAAGGTAGATGGACTATTGGTATTATTTCACATCGTTGTAGAGTTCTTTGCTAAAACTATGGTAAAAGATTGAAAGGGGGAGAAAATTTTGGCAATCATTGGGACAAATACTAATCTTTTACAGAATAAAATGTTCATCTATTTCTTTTGCTAGGCTGGCCACTATGTTGGCCCTGCATGCCAGAAAACTTGTGCTTTAAGAATGGGAAATTCCTACAGGAGTTTGCAAACTTCACACCAGCACCCTTTCATCTGCCAATGTGAGCAAGTGGGAATAAAATTCATTCAGACAGGGAGGTCTGTGTGACGTACTTACAGGCAGGACACTGGGGCTTCAGATAATTAAGGATCAGGTGTGATAAAGCACTCAGTTGTGAAGTGAGTCATGTGAGCTCTGGCCCCTCAGTGATCAGAAACACAGGGTTGTCTGGTATGCCTCACCCAGGGACCTAACCCACAAGGGCACCTCCTTTATGGGATGCCCCACAACCCTACAGGCTGGGATTCCAGAGGTCAGACCTCCCAGGAGGACATCAGAGGCCTTATTTCCACCCAAAGTCCTTGTCCTTTAATACTGTGCTTGTCAGACCTAAGTGAATGCTTTTTCTCATAGTTATAAGTTGGGTTTAGGCAACTCTTTTCTCAAAAGTACATTAAAAAGTCTTTTAAGCTCCTAACTAGGCCTAGAGAAAGATTTAGCAGAGACATGAGGTAAATGAGCACCAAGGTTTGTGGGTAGAAGTACTTTGCCGCAGCCAATTGATTAACATCAGCTATAGAATCAAGATTTTAAGCTGTTTATTGGCTTAGTCTCTCCATTATAATCTTTGAGGATTTGGGGAGGCATTTCTGAATTCTGAGGAGCCAGTTGGAACATGAAACCATTTGAGACATTTTATCCACTTTCTACAGGTAGAACCTTTTAAGAACCACTGCGGGGAAGGAAAAATAACCTGAGTGGAAATGGTAGGAAATAAGAGACAAGATAGGATGGGATCGACTGGTCTGATGCAGCTGATGACTGCAGCCAGCACAGAACCGTGGAAGCAGATTTATAAAGTATCTTTAACAAGTCTTAACACCTGGGGTAAGGATTAACTTTGAGGAAAAGCTGTGTGCTTGCCAATAAAGTATACATGGACTACATGACTTCTGGCAGGTGAAAATGTTTAGTGTCACAGTGGAGGGGAGAGGAGGAGGGTTGTTCCTTGAATGCCTCCCCAGGCTGTGGGGGCCCTGCCACCTCACAGCCTGTTCCCCACAATTACCTATTTAGCTAAGGATTCAGAATTTTAAAAAGGTCCATCACAAGCTCAAAACAAATAAAACACTGAACACTGAATCAAGATCGTTTGTTCCATTCAGATGCTGTCAATTGTTTCCTGGAACCGGCCATTCAAAGCCACACTCAAGCAAGGTCTGGCTCAGTCCTCTCTGTCCATTCATGGTGACAGTGGCCTAGGATCCTGGGCAGCACATGTCCTGAGTCCTTTCCTCACAGCCTCATGGGTCAGGGGCTGAAGCAGTGGTCAGAGGCTCTTTGCCTATTTCCTGCCAGAAGATTTCACAGATCCTTAAAGTTAGGGAGAAAAGCAAAAACCACCTGCCAATGAGAGTTGGCAGAGCCATTAGTTATTACCGCAACCCACAGTATCACAATGGACAAGGAGTCAACCTGTCCTGAGGTTTAATGCATTAACTTGAGCATTTAATCATTGACTCCCCAGGAATGAACATTGGAAGAAACTGAAGGTCATTTTAGTTTACCCATAAACATGTTTGCCTGTCATCAGTTTATAGATGTTTTAAACCTAGAAGCTACCTTATTAAGTCCTTTTGTTAACTATAAGGCTTAGCTTTGAACAGCTGCATGCACTTTCCAATAGAAGTGTACTTATAAGAGCTAAGGATTTCCATGGATGTTTCAGTTGAATGTACATACTTGCATAGTGATGTGAGCAATTGATTTGCCAGATTCTCTCATTGCCATCCTGTCAAGGGGCAGTTCCAAAAAGCCCTAAAAGCAGGTTTTTGTCTGGAAAATGCAAACCAGATCAAGTTACTTCAAAACAGTCTCTTTCCCACAAGGAGAGCATAAATATTGGAGGTAGCCCTGGGAAATTCTTGAAAGAGATTGGCAACACAAAATTGTTTCTACATCTCTGCTCTGAATTTGGGATAGATGAGATCAGAGCAGTGATTCCAAGAAGGCTGGGAAATGGCTAGTCTTACTCTAGACTAGACACTCACTTTTCAAAAGAAGAATTTAGATGATTCAAGAACGTAACACAGAAAACTTCCTCCCCTGTTTTGTAGGGAACAGACCATTTACTGAAAGAATAACTTGTTATAACAGAGCTAAGACATGAAACTAGCTTTGTTTTCTATCATCACCTGTAACATTAAATGCATCAGTCCTTCAGAGCACATGTCATAAGCAAGCCTGTGTACGCTGCACCAACTGTTGAATTTAACACTATTTTATTCTCCAGTTTCTCTATAGGAATGGAAGACTGAGGTAAATACAAGGCACTTCTCCTTAGAACTTTTGTGTTCCTCCAATTTGTCCTATCTTTTTCATAGAGGCCCAGACTAGGAGACAATGTTATCTCCATGGTTTCTTAAGGCATACTATGTTATTTAGCATAAGCACCTATTTCATTTCTTCAAAAATAAAGGATGTTGAGTTTATTTTCAGTCTACTTAAGTCCTGAGATTATGGTCACTTAATACCTGGAGGTGGCATGAGGGTCCTAGCAGGTGTTGACCCAAAGGGTTTTTCCCCCTTTCTGTTAAGAGACAGGGTCTTACCTGTCACCCTGGGTAGAATACAGTAACATCATAGTTCATTTCAAACTCAGACTCCTCGGCTCAAGTGATCCTTCTGCCTCAAACTCCCAAGAAGCTGGGACCACAGGCATATTCCACCACACCTGAATAATTACCTTTTTTTGAGGCAAGGTCTCGCTTTGTTGCCTAGTCTGGTCTCTAACCCTTGGCCTCAAATGATCCTTCCACCTCAGCCCCCTGAAGTACTGGGATTACAGGCCTGAGCTCCTGGCCCTAGCCTGTTCCAACTCTGCCACCACCCACTGCACCTGCTCATCATCTGGGAGATGTTAGCTCTGTCCCACTCACACCTCACAGCAGCCTATGCCACAGATGGGTCTCCTTTATACTCACCCACAGGCTGAGCTCCAGTGTCATAAAGACTCCCCTGTGAGGGAGATGATCCAGCCTTACCTGGCACTTCTGGGGTCAGCAGGTAAAAGGCTACTGGAGTCATGTCATTGGGCACACCTGGGTATCCGGTACACCATGCATGTGTCCCCCTCTTTAAAAGCAGAGCTCAAGGGCAGCCAGGCAGTTCAGGAGCTTATCTGAGTCAGATGAATTTTCCACCAGTTTGGAAAGAAAGCCCCACCACCACCCTATCCTGGGGAAGACTCTCAGCTGTGACAGGTCTCTCTCCCCCATCCCCCTAAATCCAGGCTGCAGCAGCCTGTGTTCTCCTGTGCCAACCTCAGGCCAGGCAAGCTGTAGGACCCCTGGCCACACCAAGGTCTACGCCTGACCTGAGGTACATGTGAGGCCTGCCAGAAACCAGATGCAGGGGATGGGCCTGCTCTGTGGAGGGCTCAGTGCAAATGGGGATCAGGTGCCAACAAGTTGGGACCAGGCCTCCTGATCTCAGGGCCACTTCCTGGTAGGGACCATCAGCCACGAGGGCCAGAGGGGATATCTGATGCTGGGGATGCATCACTAGTTATCCCCCAGAGCAGAGCAGGCTGGTCTGTGGGATAGGAAGCTAAAAGGAGCTTGTGACCAAGGAGGCGGCACAGGGTAAGGAATATGGCAGAAGACCCCTCCCATGGAGATGCCCCCTGGGCAGGGATGAGCTGGGCTGTTGCAGACAGGAGCATTCAGAGCTGCAGGGACAGATCTGGCTGCAAGGGAGTTATAGCCAGGGAATAGGGACTCAGGACAGACCCAGCAAGAGCCAAGAGTAGGACAAGCAGAAGGAACAAGATAGGGGATGAGCAAGTGTTAAGAGCACTGGAGAGAGGGGGACAAAGGGAATCACAGAACTGAGGACTTCCTGGAGGAGGTAACTCATCCAGGTGAGGCCTGAGGAAACCAGGAAGGCTCCAGAAGGGACACAGCCCAGGACCAACAAGATCTCATTTGGGCTGATGTAGGGTATGTTCAGGTCACCACAGAATGGAGAGCTCAAGGAGAAGACTCAGGAGAGCAGGACACAGGTGAGGTGTTAACTAGGCCCCCAGATTTAGGAAAGACTGGAACAGTCAGCAGCCAATTGCAAAAAATAGTTCTTAAGCTAAAAAGCTCCTGCACAGCTAATGACACAATTAAAACAGACAACCTTCAGAATGGAAAAAGATATTTGCATGTTATGAGTCTGACACATGGTTGATAACTAAAATCTACAATAATTCAAATTAAACAAAAAAGGAAAACAATCCCATTTATTACTGGGCAAGAGATATGAACAGAACTTTCTCCCACGAGGACAAATGGCCAACATACGCATGAAAAAATACTCATTGTCCCTAGTTATCAGAGAAATGTAAATTAAAATGACCTTGTGATATCACCTAACCCCAGGGAGAATAGCCCACATTCCAAAGACCCAAAGCTGCAGAAGCAAGGGTATAGAGAAAAGGGAACACCTTTACATTGTTGGTGTGATTACAAACTAACACAGCCTCTTTGGAAAGAAGTATGGAGACTCCTCAAAAAACTAAAAATAGACCTTCTATTTGATTCTGTAATCCCAGTACTAGGTATTTAACCAGAAGAAAAAAGGCATTTTACCATAAGGACATCCGCACTAGAATGATTATTGCAGCTCAATTCACAATTGCCAAGATGTGGAAACAATCTAAGTGCCCATCAATACATGAATGGATTAATAAGCTGTGGTATATCTATACCATGGAATACTATTCAGATATGAAAAAGACTTTCCATCTTTTGTATTAACCTGGATGCAGTTGAAGAACATTTCTTCTTAGTAAATTATCACAAGAATGGAAAAGTATCAATATACTCAACACTAATATAAAACCAATAGATGAACAGATCTACAACCACATAAGAGAAAAACACAATTAAACTCAAGTGGAGAGTAGGGGGAGCAGGGAGGGTGAAGAGGGGGGGAGGATTGGTGTGTTCTCATCTAATAGGCATAATGTAAGGGTATATGACCCCATCCTAGGTGAGGGGCACAACTACCTCTACCTAACAAATGGAAACAATGTAACCTAATCATGTACCCTCATATTAATCTGAAATTTTTTAAAAAGCAGCAGCCCCAGGGCCATGACCAGGAGCCAGGTGCAGGGAGGGCCCCTCTCACTCTAGAGACAGGCAAGACCACCTCAGGCCAGGAGCCCCCAACTACCACAACTCAGACTGAATTCAAGTCTGCCATGCCCCTGCCCCAGCTAGGAGGAAGAAAAGGGGACAGCAGTCACCATCCTCATGTCACACAGGCCCTAGCACCTCCTTCTGTGTCTCTGGACTTGTGGCCTCTATGTCTCCAGGATGCAGATAGTCAGAAAGCTTTCTAGGGGGGCTGGAGCCTGGCAGAGGAGTAACCCCCGATTACCTCATCCTTCTGAGCGTCCTGAGGCCCCAGGAGCTTAACTCAGGTAGGAGTCCAAGAGCAGAAGGGCCACAGGACCCAGAGAAGCCCCAGGAGGTGACCCTGAGCAAGACATCAAGGCCCTCAGCGTCAGTGTCCCTATCTGGGGTCGTGAGGCCGTAAGGTCCTTACATCAAGCAAACTCTGACCTGCCTGGGCCCATGTCCCACTGCGGGGCCCAACTCCCTCCAAGGACAGAGGGCAGGAGATCCAGCCTCTCACCACCCCCTCCTGCCCATGCCCCAGCTGAGAGGCCCACAGCCCCTTCCAGTTGGTCCCCTTGGTCCCCATGGGACCCCTTTTCTTGTCTGCCCACAGAGGCTAGATCTCAAGACCAGGTCACCTTAGCCTACACCTGAGAGCACCTCAATGTCCCCAGAAGGGCCAGGCCAGCCTCCCTTCATCCCCGCAGACAGACCTAGGGCTGGGTACACAGGTGGCCCCAGTTCTACTCCTAAAGTTTTGTTACAAAGACCCTAAGCCTCCAGGCCAGTGGAAGGGACCGTGGGCACATCTTGAATGGGGAACCCGGCAGGTCATTCAGGTGTGGGTTTCTGGGTGAAGGTTCTGGGTCTGGCCCCACACCTGGGCAGGGAGAGGGGGGAGTGAGTGCACTCACATGCCCTCAGGTGTCTCCTCTTCCCTCCTCACCACTCACCTGGAAGGACTGAAGCCCTGGAGAGGCGTGGGCTGGCAGGAAGCAGAGGAAGGGGTCAGGAGAGGACATCGGAGGAGTCCTCAGATGACAAGTGCTGAGTGTTTCTGAGCAGAAGGGATGGAAAGAACCTATAGGGGAGGGGAGGGAAGGGAGGGACCTTCTACAGAGCTCTGGGGTGGGGGGGCCAGGCGACCCCATGGGCAGGGACGTGGGACATGTAGTTGCCATGAATTGAGATACTGAATAAAAACCCTGGACAGGTTTTTGCAGGAAGTGCCGCCATTTCTGGAAAGAAGGGAAGGGACAGGGCCCTACAAGGACAGGGAGGGGAGGAGGGACCTTCTACAGGGCACTGGGGTGGGGGGGGCCAGGCGACCCCATGGGCAGGGATGTAGGACATGTAGACGCTACAACTTGAACTGGAAGCCTAAAAAAACCCTATGTGGGTCCTTGCACCAAGTGCTGAACATTTCTAAGAAGGGAGGGGACAGGGCCCTACAGAAAGAGAACTAGGGACCTTCTACAGGTAACAGAGGTGTGGTGCCTGGGCCTCCCAATGGGCAGGGATGGGGGACCCACAGGCTGCCATGAGTTGAAGAATCATCCCGAGTCAGGTCTCAGCTGGACTAAGCAGTTAGCTGTGAGGAAAGAGGCCTAGAGGCCCCTCCATGGAGGGCGGTCACGGTCCTGGAGCCATACCTGACCCTGCAGAACAAAAGGCATGTGGACAGCCATGGAGCAAAAGGGGTGACCCATGACCTAGGCACAAACAGGTCAGAGTTGGGGAAAACAGACCCATATCTGTTCCCAGAACAGGCTCCTTAAGGCCACTGAGGGAGCAAAGGAAGTCCTTAGCCAGTGCACCTGCCAGTTCAGATGGGGAATCTGAAACTGAGAGGGAAGATGTTTGCTCAAGATCACAGCCATCAAAAAGGGTGGGAAAAACCTTTCAGGCTCCAGCTAGCCTCAGAGACCTCCAGGGCACTGCTGCCATCCTGCATTCTCAGTACAGCACCTGCGCCCCTACCACGAGGGACGTCCTGCTGTGGGGCAGCCATAGGCAAGTCTATGCACCCCAGGGTGGACATCCAGAAACCAAGAACCAGATGGACCCTCAGAACCTATGACTCCCTCTGGCCTGAGCCCTATTCTCAGCCATGGCCAAGTTTGCCCTAGTCATCCCTTCACCAGAACTGACACTCCACACCTGGTGGACACCCACCTGGGGTGTGCTCGCTGACCATGTGCTGCGCTGAGGCAGAGGCTAGCTGCTATCTGGACAGGTGTTCCACATATGCTTCAAGGTCTGCAGAGAAGAGACCAAGTCGCAGGACTATACCCCCTAGGGGGCCACACCAGGGGAGGAGTGAAGAGAGAACCAAGAAAGGAGGGAACGAGGTAGACAGGAGGGAACTATGAAGGGGCCAGGGGCAGATCCCCCAGGAGGGCATGGAGGTGGGTAACAATCAGAGGGATGACCACCAGCGACTGAATTAAGGTTCCAGAGAGAGCAGCTGACCAGAGACCTCACCTCCTACACTGTCCAGAGATTCAGACTCAGGAGAAACACCTGGGGCCTGGGCCCAGCCCCAGCAGGGACATGTGGCCCAGGCCCCCACACATCTGCAGGGACAAGCCCCCAGAGGACTAAGAAATCCCTTGTCCAGAAACAAATGTTGACCTGGATATTGAAGCTGAACCCCTAAACGCAGAAAATGACTAGGATCCTTCCCAGGCCACTGCCACATGACCTGGCTCTGGGAAGTGAGGGTCCTGGCAATGGGAGATGTGAGGAACTAGATGTCCAAGTCCTTGAGGTGAGATATGAGAACAGACTCAGAGAGGCAACCCCAGGATTGCCCAGTACATATGAGGAAAGCACATATGAGTTATCAGCAAGATTCAAGCCCGTGACCCAGGAGGACTTGATTCAGTTGGCCCAGGTGAGAGCAGCCAGGGGAGGGGAAAACTGCACAGGACCCTGGAGGCAGGGCTGGGCAGGAAGAGCCTCCCACCTCTGGAGTACTAGGGGAGGCCTCACCCCAATAAGGGCTGCTGTGGACAGAGGAGGGAGGGACATCAGGAAGTGAGTGAGGCTCACCTGGAGAGCAGGTCACAGAAGGACATTCAGCCCAGAAACATGCAGGAACTTCTAGTTAAAACCTACAAAACTTCCAAGCCCCCCAACTGAGGGATCTAAAGGTCAGTGTTTGCCCCATAGCCCAGTGGGGAACAGCCCCTACACATGCAGGGACACTACCACTCCAACTGCCAGCCACTACCTTCTCCTGCCTGGGCTACAGTGCCCAGCACCAGCCTCCCCCTCACCACCCCGGGAAGGAGATGGCCCCAGAGATCTTCAGTCCCCTGGGGCCCCCCAAACTCCAAACAAGTTGGGCTCAGGGTCCAAAAAAGAGAGTAGTGTGACAACAGAGAGGACCTCCCCCAAGGGCCACACCAACACTTCCTTGAGGGAAAGGGGGCAGAGAGACCCATTGGGGTGGCCAGGGGAGGTCATTAGTGGCCGGAAGAGATGGCACCACAGGCCATCCTGGGTTCAGCAACTGGTGGAGAGGGCTGCTGGCACCTCTGGGCTCAGGGTTTACCAAGGAGCTTCAATGGGCTAAGGTCCCCACTTGCGTGGAAGTTGAGAGCAGATTCGCAGGACTGGGGCTAAGACCCCAATGCAGCACAAAAGGAAGCCGGCCCCCTGGGGCCTGGCCAGCCCTGTGCTCCTTATCCTCCTCCCCAGGCCAGGATTGGCCCCAGGTGGGGGTGGGGCTCCCCGCTGGCGTAGTAAGTTCATCTGTGAGAGGACAGGGGGCAGGAGGTAGAGGGCTGGGTAGGGGTGGGGCTCCAAGGTCAAAGCCTATGCCAGGCTCCTTAGGAGGAGCAAGGTGCTCGGGAAGCCTCTACCTTAGGTGCAGGGCTTGGTGAGGCTAGGAACAGGTGGGAACAATCCTAGGACAGGATGGCACCCAGGTCTCTCCCTCTAGGTAACTTCCATCCTACTGAGCCCTGAGGCTCCTTCATCTCCTCTCCACTAAAGCTCACCTCCCATGGCCACAGTCAGACCCGCCATGTGTCTCTCCTTTGGCTGACCAGAGAGCAGGTGCTGACACCTGGTGACTTAGTCTTTAGACCAGGAGGAATGGGGCACAGAGCTGGAGGCCTCTGCTTTTCTACCATCACAGCTGGGCCTCCTGATTGAGCACAGCATGTGTCCAGGTGTTGGGCCTAGCTCTACCTACAGCCTCTCTCTCCATCCTCACCGGCACCCCATGAAGGAGTTATACTTATCAATCGGCATTTCACAGAGGAGGGAAACTGAAGCAGAGATGCTAGGGAACTTGTTCAGGTCTCTGCAGTTATGAGCCAACAGTCTGGTGCCCTGGTTCCCCCACCAGGTCCAACCCCCACACACTCCAGACCTGCAGGGGCTGCAGCACATACTCTGCCAGGCAGGCGAACAAACAGGAAAAAACTCTTCTCTGTGGCTCCTAGGAGAATCATTAGTACATGCCTAGTCCACATGATTTCACAGGATTACTTGATGCAGTCATCTCAGCTCTAGAAAGATACCATTTTGGTTAAAAAATATTTTGGTTGCCTATACTAAACAATCCTACTTTAAAAGTCTTAAGAGGCTGGGCACCTGTAATCCTAGCAGTTTGGGAGGCTGAAATGGGAAGATTGCTTTCGGATAGGAATTTGAGATCAGTCTGAGCAAGATAAAGACCCCATCTCTACAAAGAATAGAAAAATGAGCTGGGTGTGGCAGCCTGCACCCGTAGTCCCAGCTATGTGGGAGACTAAGGCAAAAAGATCATATAGCTCAGGAGTTTGAGATGGTAGTGAGCTATGATAATGCCACTACACTCTAGCCCTTAGGACACCATCTCAATAAATAAATAAATAAATAAATAAATAAATAAATAAGGAAGGAAGGAAGAAAGAAAACAGGAAAAAAAGGTCTTAGGAGAAAAAAGATATAGTAGGGCTGCTTAATGGTGGGGACATCCAAGAACAGCTTCAGGTGGGGCTGCCTCCAGGATCCTACCAATTTCACCAGTCCCACAGTGGCTTCATTCTAGGGAATCTTGTCCTGATAAGCTGGTGTTTGCAGCTCCAGAGAAAGGGCTCCTCTGTCCACACAGTCTTCCTCTGCCCCTTCCTGACCTTTGCATGAGCTGCTCTAGACCTACCTCAAGGTCTTGCCATGGAGGACTCTTTCCTTTAAAGTAATCTTTGCTCTGGAGTGAGGGCAAATGCTGTCTTTTCTGACAATCCTTCAGGGATGTAAGTGATGTGGGTGCCTCTGATCCTTGAACCACACTCCTAATAGCAAGGCTATGCCAACCCACAGGGGCCTGTGACTCAGGCCTTGCCATGCAAAATCTTTGTGTTATCCTGGAATAGAATTGTTCTCTCCAACGAACCAAAGGATGATAAAGAAACAATCAGAATCTCTCTTTTCTTCTGGGGTAACTGGTCTTGTACTGGTGTTGTAACAAGGAGTTAACTTTCTTATTTCTGTACACATTCAGATGTGTTTATGGAAGAAAATAGTGTTATTCATAAGTGCCCTTACTTTCTTTATGGCAACAAATCTTTATTCCCTTTCAGGAGATTTGGGAGTGGTTTTGATGTTTAGGGGCATCAGACTGAGGAAGCTGGAAACATACAGACCTGGCCTCTATCTTGTATTCACTCTTCTTGGGTGATTTGATTGACCACAGAGTTTCAGATGCATTGTTCTATAACACAGTTTTGAAAATTATTTCACTATGATTGAGTTTTCATAAGTCTTTGAACTGATTTTGTCTTAGTGGTTTCTGAAAGGACAGCATTGCTAGTAAATTATCAAACAAAAACATCACCGCACACAACAGTGTGCTGCCCCCATTGCTTGTTTGTTGCTTGATTATTTGTGGCTTAACTTGTTTTTTTTGTTTGTTTGTTAGGGGTTTTTTTGTTTGTTTTGTTGGGGGTTTTTTGCAGTTTTTGGCAGGGGCTGGGTTTGAACCCACCACCTCTGGTATATGGGGCCGGCACCTTACTGCTTTGAGCTACAGGCGCCACCCAGGTTAACTTGTTTTTTGAGGCTTGTTTTGCAGCACTGGAAAAGTATTAGACAATAAGAAAAGGTCATATAGCCCCTCAGCATTGGCCAGGCTGCATTCTGAGAAATCTGATAAAACCAGTCCAGCTGAAAATAAGTGCTCTGGAAAACAACCATATTTTGTTATCATTTTGCAACTACAACTGCTTTGCTCTTTATAAGTCCAACTGGCCAGAAGTTGAACCTGGGTCAACTGCTTGGAAGGCAGCTATGCTTACCACTATACTACCAATGCACTATAACCAATAAAAGCCCAAGCCACCAATTGCTGGGGCTGGCATTCCTTCTTCTTTTCATGCCCTAGGCTTCAAAACCTATCTCCATCTTTGAGAGGAGAATTGTTTCTAAGCCAAAGTACAAGTCTCCTAATACTTTCCAATTAATTTATATCCTTAACATTTTCATCTGGAGTAACTTTTTTTTTTTTTTGCCTCCCTTCTATTTTTTTTTTTTTTTTTAATTGTTGGGGATTATATCCTTAGCATTTTCAAAATACTGTTTTACTCTTTATCCTGAGCCTGAGAATTCCTATTACTAATTACTTCTATTAGACCAAATTCCTTAAATGGAATTTCTTGCTTTACACACAGATTGTCAGGGTGTCCCCTGAGAGGTGGATCCTGTTATCCCCTCAATTGTACCAGCGTAGCTGATTCACCCTATGAACTGGAGCTATCATTGCTTTTTATCCTTCACACAGAGAGATGAAGTCCAACAGCTGATTCTAGTTCTTCTTTTACTTATTGTTGGCTACAAAGCAAGCTAAATGATTGTGCTCTCCTTACAGGGACAACTGCTAAGTGAGAACTCCTGGGGAGTCCCGGAGTGACGTGGGCCCGCTGGTCAGTATTTAGTTTTAGGAAGCTGGCTATGCCCTGAGAAGGGCAGGGCTGGTAAGAGCTCTTAGGAAGAGAAGAAGCCATGGAGTCAGTGATCTCTTTGCTGTTTATTCTCCTGATAGCTCCAAGTACTTAGTAATTCTTGCTGTGAAATTCTCACTTACTCTCAGCTGTGCTATAGGAAATCAGGGCCCAGGGCCAGAAGGGGTGGGCTGAGCCTAGGATCCCTAATAGCATCCTTGGGTGATCTCCATGCAGAACCATGCCTAGAAATGTTAAGAGTTTTACATTTAAGCAGAGCATACATACAGAACTATATACATATCATAAATATACAGCTGGAAACATTTTCAGAAAGTGAGCCCACCTCCTATCCTTTCTCATCTTCCCCTCCACAAGGTTATCCATTGTCTTTGATTTCTAATGCGTTGAATCAATTGTTCCTGTTAATGAACTTTAATGTGTTGAACTTCTTAAGGAGATAACTCTGTAAAATAATTTGAAGGTTAGCATTTTTAAAAAAATGGAGACTTTACCTCTTTTATGTTTACGTGGATGGAGCTGGAAAATATTCTTCTTAGTAAAGTATCTCAGGAATGGAAATATATATATCCTATATATATATATATATATAATATATATATCAGTACTACTATGAAACCAATTTATAATCACTCACACTTTCATATGAAAGATGAATTACAACTATAACCTAGGATAAAGGAGGGAAGAGGAGGGGGAGGGGAAGGGAGGAGGGTGGGTCAATAGAGCGAGGGTTAATGGGGGTCTACACCTATGGAGCATATTGCAAGTACAAGTTGGATCTATCAGGTGTAGAACACAAATGTCTTAACACTGTAATTGGGTAAATGAGGTGAAGGTTATGTTAATTAGTAGGATGTAAGCACTCCAATTTGTACAAATAATCAA
>CAUYRH010154887.1:0-15661 GCA_963574655.1 Perodicticus potto
TACCAGGAGCTTTGGTGTTTTCTGTATTCTTTTCTGTAAATCAATTCTGCCTTATCACGGACGGGTGGGAGGGGGGAAATAATGTAATGAAGAATAATAAAATACATGTATTTAATGTCAAAAAAAAAAAAAAAAAAAAAATCTTCACTATCTGTTTAACATTAAACAAGTCTTTTAACTTCTAAAAAAAAAAAAATGTATTTGTTTTATTTTACTACTTTATAATCATAATTTTCTATTAAATCATTTTACCAAAGTTTCTGTTCCTCAAATTATTTTAATTAATGGGAGGAAAATTATTTTTCATGGGGATTTTGATGGTCAAACAGTTTATTTTATTAGAAAAAAGAATTGAGAGGAGAAGGTAAAGAAAGCATTTATTTAGCACTTGCTATGGGCTGGGCATTGTTAGTTAATTCTCACCATTAAGTACATTGTACAGTGTAGAGCAAAGGGAATAAGGAATTTTTTAAAGACCAAATAACTGGTAAGTAATGGCACCAGGGCTTGAACTCTGGTCTCATTGATTCCAAAGTCCACACTTTTTTCAATATATCATGTAACCTCTTCAAGAATGTAAGAAAGAAAAAAGAATGGCTTGTGATTTCGTATAATAGGCAAAAGCTTTAAAAGAAGAATTTTACAGAAAGAAAGATGTCAGTTCAGTCTTTAGATATACAGAAAGCTGAACCAGGTAAGAAAAATTAAGTCTATGTGGGTCCCCCCAGTCACATCTCCTCAGTGATGAATCTAAGTCTACCAGGAGCGTCAGACTTGCAAGATATCTGTTTGTTTCTCTCATGTAAGTATACTTGGTCTTAGAATCAGGTGAGTAGGCTCTTAAAACCTGCTAATTCATATTTCATTAGGCATTACTGTCCTTTCATTGTCAAGGGCGTATGTACAAGGTTAACAATATAATGAAAGGTCAAGGAATGCAGAAACCTGGGGCTATGCTATGTTCAGTTTAGTGATTACTCAAGGTGCATGTGTGTTGTTTTGTTTTCTACTTTTATAAGTTCTGCTTTCTAGGAGGTTTTGGGTTTTGCCATTTGATAATATCATGGTAGGCAGTTGAGACAGTTTGCAGAACTGAAAGTGGAATTTTGTTTGTTTTATTAAAAAAAATACTAAAAGTTCTTCTCATCAAATCAATGGCAATGTCAAGGATAAAACAACAGCTCTAAGTTTAATGCATAAAATAAAGACTTGAGAGCCATACATGCAGAGGCAGGATCATTATTTAAGTGTCAATAAGATTATATACCAGGACTGAAATAAATAATCCATCATGAGTAACTTGAGTGGCAAAGTTTGTTTTCTCTGGGGAGAAAGCTTGCTTGCTGCTGCAATCTTCAAAACAGTGGAAAAGAGAATTTGCCAAAAGAAAAAGAGAACATGGTAAGTTTCTCATCATAAAGACATAAGCAAAATAAAATAAGTTCAGGCTTCATTTAGAAATACAGTAGATATACTGTCTTAAGCCAGTACATGTGAAAATATCCTTTTGGTTGTATTACTTTCAAGCATCCACAAGGATTATATAGACATATAAATCATAGCATTGCCTGCAAATTGGTGCAGGGAAGTCCACTTACGCTCCAATGTTTGATGATACAATTTCACTTATAAAGTTTTAAAATAATCTTCAAGCCGCAACAATGAGAGATAGGAAATAAGTCAAGTTCCTTGAAGAAATTTCTTATAACAATAAGAATGTCTTGTTTTTACTGACTGCTCTGGTACGGCCTCTGTAAAAATGCTGTTATATGAGCTGTGAAATGGCAAATTTCCCTTTAAAAAAAAACTTTCATCATCGTGTAGTTCTGAAGTGTGAGGACCTAAGGACTCCTGTCTTGTGTTGTCAGCCTGAAGGGATGATAGGAGAATGGATTAAAATATTTATGTGCTAATGTTTCCCTCACAGCTATAGAATAGTCTTAACGGGAAAACTGTGCTCCCCTCCCCCTGGGATGCGAACTTTCACCCAGAATGTCTGTAGGAGCAGCACAGATTAAAAATTCCTTTGAGGCACTCCTGAATATATGATTCCCCACCTCTTTCAGGCCCTCCTCAAAACTGGTTTCTAGGATTTCAAAGATCTTTCCACTATTGCATGCAATTTCTTTCTGGTCACTGATACTAACTCTGCAATTATTTTTTCACTGTTTTTTTACTTTTTCAAATGAATATGAGGGCACAATTTTTTAGTTTACATAGTAATTGTGCAGTTTTTGACACTGACACTTTCGTTGGTGACATATGAGCAGGCAATTGCACCCACCTCACTATTGTCCCTTGGGCAACAGAGATTGTCAGGTATTATGAGGTATATCTCTGCTTTCAGATATATTCAAACAGGAAAAAATGTGCATTTGGGGATCAAAGACAGACAAGACATTTTTGTGATTCATTTGTTTATTGTCTCTTTTTCCCAGTAGAACATCTACTTCAGGAAGCTAAGAATTTTCATCTGCTGTAATGAGAACAGTATTTATATGACGTATTACAGCACTCCAATACATAGTTTGTAAATTGATGAATTAATAAAAATTGTCCTAAGACATATAGCCCTTAAGACCAAGAAAATGACAATAGAAACA
The DNA here is from genome assembly GCA_963574655.1 of Perodicticus potto. Lineage (NCBI taxonomy): Eukaryota > Metazoa > Chordata > Mammalia > Primates > Lorisidae > Perodicticus > Perodicticus potto. The sequence goes on from CAUYRH010154887.1 coordinate 2,604, forward strand.
ACGTCATTACAGAAATCCAGCATTTTGCAGTTTGTAGTGCAGGAAAATGAATCTGAAGTCAGTCACACTGATTACTGATGGGCATCTCCACTACTAGTTTTAGTGATGGAATAAAAAAATTAGAGTCCAAAAACAGAAAAGCAGAACGCTTTGTAATACGGAAAAAAAATTGTATTCAAATTGACACATATATTTCAGATTTACAGATATATTTTCTGTTTCAAGATTGTGTCTAGAGTATATAGATCCCTATTACTTAAGGCTGTTCACTCTTTGTTCTTTTGACATTATCCAACGAATGAAAAAAGACCTTTAAATTCTTAACACACATCATTAGGGAGAACTTGAATATATCCTGAAGACTAATTTAAATACGAAAGGGGGGCTACTAGTTGAAAGATCTAAGTGGTTATAGTTGATTTATAAATAGGCTGTCCTAGATAAAAAGGAGCCAGGAATCAATGTGCCAGATAAAAGAGACCAGATGCTAAGGAAAGTAGCCCTGTTTTCTAGAAAGGACTCTTCAATAGAGAGACACTGTGGGGGAAATACAGTTGGGACTGGTAAGCTATATTTTCAATCACTTCTCTGAAAATTGGGAAAAATCAAATGCACTACACATACGTTTTGGTATGGACCAAGACTTAAAAAAATTATATGTAAATTTACTCATAAATGAAGTGCAAGCTCATTTATTTCCAATAACATTCTACATTTCTGCATGTATCTGGAACTCTTTTTTTTTTTTTTTTTAGAAAAAGATAAAAGCAGTTCTATAAAGGTATAGGACCACATACTAGCTGAACGGAAACATTTGCAAAAATATATCTCTGTGAATAGTCTTAAAGAAAATTCCTTTTAAAATCTAGTTCAAGTTATAAACCGTGTAACAAAACTTTTTTCTTTTCTTTATGGTATCTAGCTTCTTGACTATTAGGCACCATGAGCCCTAGCTTGAAAGTATTATAGAAACTTAAATCAGTGACTTTATTTTTATTGCCAAACAGAGATCTGAATTCATATAATAAGAGAGCAGTAGAGATGAGACATGACAGAATTCATTAATGTGCCAAGGATGTGGCCAACTTGTCTACAACTAGTTAAAAGGCAAATACACAGATTGATCATTTTTCTTTCCAGGACTGTACGTCACAATACACATGGCCTGTTTCCTAAAACCTTCTGTCTAATGTTTAATAGATTGATGGAACTTCAAAAACAGCACTCCTTGCAATCCTGCTAGACAAGAGGGGACACGAAGACGCAGGAGGTTAGGAGGGAGACTGTTTGCAGTCTGAGCTGGGGAGAATTAGGCTCTCGACTTCACGTTTTCCCTTTAAAGTAAAACTTTCCTTTGGATTTAAAAGGTGTTGTGGCTTGAACCTAAGATATTTTTTAAAAAATGACTGGCACCGTTTATTTTTAAAAATCTGTGTATAAGCATATTTTATTTTCATCTTGCTATGTACAAAAGAGTTACTATACTTATCCATAGGGACTTCCATGTCAGAGGTACAAAGGTCAGGTTTTAATTTACCTCTTCTTAAAGCAGCAGCATGGAATGGTGGTTAGGAATCAAAATCCCCAAGCTCTAAAGCCTGCTGCTTCTACAGTACGAGACAGCACACACCACCTCTGTGGGTCGTAGCATCCTGGTTTTATAAGGGCTCAACCTGCCTTAACTGCTCCCAGGATTGCCTTGAAGAGAAACATGAGATTCACGTGCAGGTAAACCTTTGAAATAAGAGTTTTTCTAAAGGCAGGATGTTATCTTCAAAGCACAAGTGTAATTTTCAGGGGACTTCATAAAACATTATCTTCCTGCTCTTCATGTTCTTTGAAAGAAATTTTGCTGCATTATTCATTGAACTGAGAGTTAATAGATGACATGCCAGTCCTTAATTGTCCATCTTTTTTTAAATGTTTATCTTTAACTATCCCACTTGCCATCCTTGGTCAAATCACTGAACGTTACCTGCTTTATATCTGTGTGCTCCACCCCCCGTTTTTAGATTTTTAAAGATTTTACCTGAAAAAAATATAAATTAGGTAAGTTAACTGTTATTTTAAAGATCTACATTAAAAATCATTAGATGCACTGCTGAGAAGTTTTTGAATCCTTCTGTTTACACAAATGCACAGAAACTGGCGTGATCCTGTGGAACACATATTGCCATCCTTAGATTAGAATTTTAACCTCATGATATTAGGTAAAAATGAGAGCTGTCAAACAAGGGCTGGATATGTTAGCTTCTGAGATGTCCTGAGCCACCCAGAGAGAGTCCCTTCGTTACATTGTGTCGTCTGGTAAGCAAATTTGACTTGACTTGTACAGGAGTTAGCCACAGCTTTTCAGCCCAGTGAAGACTAATTGATATGTCACATATCATTTCCCTGAATGGCTTACATTGTAAAGTTTACTGTGGTTTGAACTATGTACCCTTAGGTGCACACTGCTATGGATTTTAAATGATGTGCCTTCTAAAATTTGCCACAATTTGCAAAGTAATTTTGCAGTGTATTATCTCATTTGATTTTTGCAACCAACTTTTTAAGGCAGGAAAGTCAGTATGACTCTATCTCTGTAATTCACTGTGACTCTATCTCTCTAATATAGTCAAGGCTTAAGCCACAAAACGTTAAACAACATGTTCAAGTTGATCTGGTCCTGAAAGACAGAGAAGACCTAGAGCCCAGTTTCCTGACTGTTGTTTTAGGGCTCCATCAGTTGTATGCCTCCCATCGTTGTTCTATGCCCATTTATTCATTCAGTCATTCAGTCTCTGAAGTCTGCTTCTAGTTATCCAATGACAGCAAATGGAAAATGCGCTCAGAGTTTCAGCTCCTGGGCAAGCCATAACAGCACTCTGGGCCTCAGTTTCATGTATAAATTTGAAAGGTTTGAACTAGATAATTTCTAGAATCAAATCCAGGCGGTAGTTTGGTAGAGTGGAAAGAACATGGGCCATGTATTAAAACAATCCAAGGTTTGAATTTTGGTCTTTCTGTTTCCTGGCTGTGTGATTTGGGAAAATTATATAACCTCTGTGGTTATCAGTTTCCTCATATGTAAAAACAGGGATTAACATTAATTTTGAGTAACTCCTGTGAAAAATAAGTAAAATAATATATGTAAAAGAATTTGCCAAATGGCAAGCACTCAATAAATGTCAATTACTCCTTTTAGTGTTAGCACTTGTCATATTCTAAAAGCATATGCATTATTTTTAATAGCAGTTTTATCATTATCTGTAAAGGTATTGCTAGCTTACTAACTTCAAAAGGAAAGCATTAAATACATTAAACATTTATATGGTCAAAAATATCTTCACTAAATATAATATTTTCATTAAGAGTTCATTTATAGGATCTTAGCTTTTATTATTTCCTCAAGAGTTAACTCAGAAGACCTTAGATTCAATGATAAGAAATACGAACATATTTTAATATGCTCATCTTTTCTTTCTAATAGGAATATGAAAATTAAGTACAAGAATTTTACATATCAGAGCAGATGGAATCTTATTGCATAGAGTTATCCTTTAAAGCCGTAAATAAAAAGGAGCAGGTCCATGTGGAAAAAAAAATTATTAATGATCTTCAAAAAAATGGAGCATAGATAGTGAGTGTAAATAATTCTGCTTGTCCAAATGTTTCATTAAAACTGGGGGAAAAGTATATAATTTATTTTAAAAATGATTTAGGCTTATTATTAAACAGCAGCATCTTCAGAAAAATTAGAGCACTTTTGTCAAGAGAAAGGGGTAAAAAGCCACATAGCTACATCACCAAAAAGAGCAACTCACCAGCTACAATGAATATGAAGGTTTTAATTGCTTTCTGGCAGGGCCAAGTCAGATTACTAAGAAAAAATCATATAGACAGAAAAATCGTACATAAGGATCTTTCTCTTTCTGCCTCTCTTATTACAAAGTAAGAAGCATTTGGATAGCTTCTTTTAATTTTAAATTTTTATTTATAACATATATTAATTTGAAGCATCATTTCAGGTCCAGGTGCTACGTGGAAAATGACTAATGTTCTAGGGATGGAAACAAGGGTGAATACTGGGAGACATCCAAATTATAACCACCTAAAAATCCTGGGAAAATACCCATTTTTCTCTAAGAATAGATTCACACTAAGAATTTCATTCTATTTTTATTTATATGTTTGTTGCTTCATACATCCAAAGAAACACTATAAGCAGTTTTCAAATGAACACATTTAATCTTTGACCCTATAAAAATAACTGCCATATTAGCTTATCTATATTTCGTTGACTAAAGAAAAAAATGTTTTAATCTGTGTGGTTCAATGTATTTTATATTCTAAACATGTCCCAATTCAATATAAAAGAAATTTCCCCAATTTTAATTTTCATTTTATTTTTATAAAAAGGAAAGTGTAATATTTCACTTTAGAAAACATTAGAGTGTAAGCTTTAGAAGAAACTAAAACTATGTTTTTTATAAAGTTTGCCTGTTGTTTTCATGAGCTACTATATACATCTTGGTATAAGGACTTGAGTATACTATCTGAGCTCTGTTGCATACAACCTAATAAAATAAAAGTTATGCGGATAATAAATATTACAGAAGATAATCAAAGTAATCATTGGGCTTCATATTCACAAAAGTTTTCCTTAAAAGCTAGTTTTCTGTTTGAGTGCTGAGATATGGTACAATCATTCTCAAGACTTTTCACTTTTAGAAGATGATCCTATATGTATTTTTTTCACATAAAGTTTGTGATAGAAAATGTAGTCAACTTTATCAAAATCTATTATGAATTCTCAGTTCTGCTATTCCTAAAGGTACTATCTACTCTGATTTGTGGTAAAGATATAACCTCTTTGAACAGACTCCATATTCCATTTTAGATCGATCTTGAGATGGCCCTTATTCGGTGGTCTAAAGTTGTTAAAATCAATAATAATAACAATAATAAAGAACCTCAAGCACTCTGGGAGGCTGAGACAGGTGGATGGCCTGAGCTCTTAAGTACAAGACCAGCCTGAGACCTCCTCTCTAAAAATAGCCAGGCATTGTGGCAGGGACCTATAGTCCCAGCTACTTGGGAGGCTGAGACAAGAGAATCACTTGAGCCCAAAAGTTTGAGGTTGCTCTGAGCTATGACGCCATGGCACTCTCTCTAGAGTGACAAAATGAGACTCTGTCTAAAAAAAAAAAACCCTCAAAATCAAAGCTTCCATGAATAAATAATAATCATGAAAGTATCTAAAATACCCAACTCCTAAGAGCAGTTAATGTTTTAGTCTTTAGTTTTTCTACTTAATGCAATTTCTCAGGAGACAATGCCTTTGACTTAGGTTTCATGTTGAGGGTCCTGCTCCCATTGAAAAATAACTATCAAAACCTAGTAATCTAAAGATGCCTAGTAGCCTCTACTTATAATAATTTAGGTCAGAAATAAGGGTAAATGTGTTAATAAGTGGTGGTGATTTAACTTCTTCCAGTAACAGTCTTGACCTTCAGTTGCCTCTGTCAAGATAAGCATAATTATGATCATTTCAGAATTCAAAAGACAAGAAAGTTAGGCATTATAAATTTAGAGATCTCATGATTCTTTCATTACCCATTTATGATTGGTGCAAGCATGGAGCCAACAGCTGATGATTTCCACTGTTTATGGCAGAGCACCAATGTGACCTGAGGATCATTTTGGACTTTGGAGACACTAGTTGGCAATATTGTGTGCTTTGGTTCAGCACACAATAAAATTAATTGTATAAAGGCATCTACAAGGATATGACATTGGCTACAAAGGCAAAAAGATTAAAGCAACATAAGTTGGTCATCATTAATCTATCATCCCTTCTAGAAAAATAATTACCATGCCTTCATGGTAGTGGGTCAATGTTGTCATTCTTGGTACCATTCAACACATATTAGGCCACTTATAGGAATTGAGCAATGACAAATCTGTATTTAAGATGTGCCTTTATATTATGTTTATTTATCTCTTTATGTCAATTTTTTATAATTATGTTCTTTGTTATCTAGCCCCTTTATGTCAGTTGTATCTTAATAAATTCTATGCAGAAAATATGTCACTGTATGCAAATCAGTGTTGGTCTTCCATTGTATCCTAAACATTTTCCATTCCTGTACTCAATTCAGCACTCTTACGATTTAATAACACTGAAAACACAGCCTATCAAATGACTTTTAAGAAGCTCTGGAAAGTATGAAGTCTTATTAAAATTATTTTTCAGTTTTCATTTATTCATTTATTTATGAACAACTTATTGAGTGCCTACTACATCCCATGCTTTTCTGTACAGTGGTAAAAAGTAACTCCCAACACTCAGCAGATTCATAAACACATTTACTTTAAACAAACACGTTATTATATTACATATCACAAGTGGAGGAAAACTTTTCTTGAACATAACCTTGTCTCTAGCAAGCCATATCATGTTATTTCAGGAAAAGGATTGAACCTTACATGTTACACACCAGAGTTGACAACAGCTGTTAAAAAGAAAAAGTCTCTAGTTACACAGCTCTGGCTCCTGTTCATTTTGTGATTATTATTATAAGTCAAAAGTCTATAGCAATAAAAATGACATCAACAGGAACAACAATAACCATAATATGCACCAAATATTGTCTACAGCTATATTAACAGTACATATTCATTGCAGGAGAGTGGCTTAGAGACTGGCTTAGAGACTGGCTGACTCAATAAAAGGCCAATAAGGAACAAATCACAGCAGCCTTTCAACTTCCATCAGGTCAGGGCACTCACAGGTGAAATTAAAATCTGGTTTACAACTCAAAAAATGAACTACAGGTCATGGATAAGATAGTTAACACTTTGTTGAAGAAAGATTTTCTAAAAACTGTTCAGGCCATAAAGAGATCATGACATTTTATTACCTTAAACAAAAATAAAAAATTCAATTTTTGCTAAAGTAGGCAGCGTACTAGCCCAATACGGGGCAGCAGAAGATGAATCTGTGTGTGTATGAGCAGCAAAGCCTTTAATGTCTTTGGGGAAATAATATTAAAAAGACAAATAACAACATGATATAATGTCCAAATTTGAATGTAGCATCTGAAAGAACCCATAGATCAACCATCTTTAAACCTCTTTATATAAATTAATTATGTAAGTAGTTGCCCTCAATGAATCTCAACTTACACATGTGCAAGTTAGAAACATATAGTACTAAACAAATATATAATGTGTATTAGAACCACACACAAAATGGAAATATTTCAAGGATTAGATGAAATTGTACACAAATAGCAATTATAATATTTTATTTCTGAAAATGGGTCTGAGTATCCCACCTCGGAGACCACTTTGTAAAAATAGGCTGAAAACAAAGTTATGGTCAGAAGGAACAACAATTTAGAAAATATTATTAATGAGAAAATTCTATAAGAGGGTGTTTTACATTAGTAAAAATATAAAAGCATTGAAAATATGTGAACGGAAAGATCTTAGTGTAGTGTATTAAAAAAACCATAATAACTCTGCAGCCAAATTCCTGAGAATCATTCATACTAATAATGCAGAAAAGACAAAGTTAGAATTCTCAATACTCAGGTGCCATTTAATCTATCAGAACAGTAAACCTCATTAATGTAAACCCCCAAACTCTTAAAATAAGAAGTAGGGACCAGCATTGGGGTTAATATTTACCTCCCTTATTCTTTCTTCTTAGATAATATAAACGGAGATCATGTTGAGGGTTTCTTTAAAGAATTAAACAAACAGATGACCTCTTAGGACTTCCAAAGTACTTATTTACAACCTGAAAACATATTTACTATTTAAAGCACCTTGTCCATTGATGAAGCAAAATTCAAGTTACTCTTTTCTAGCCTAATTTAATTTATGGGTGCATCTAAAATAAATAAAATTACATTTGTTTAAAACATTCTTTAATTGATTTTTGTTCACTAGTTCTGTCCAGGATTTTCCATTCTATTTGAATTAGTGAGGTTTCCCTTACTCAAAGTGGTATCAATGCATGTGTTATGGGATGAATGTGCATGTTTTAGTCATTAATAACTTATTTATTTACGTAACACTTGGCTATAGGAAGAATAGTAAAAGATTTAAAAGACACATTTTAAATATCAACTCATTGGCAGTCAAGTGTCACCTAAAGCCACGGTAAAAATAAATGCCTTTGTTTTATCAGGATTCTACAAGAGCATAAGGTGAAAGTGAAATTGTGACATTTCTTGTGATATTAAGGATCCCTGAAGTTTTAATAAGGAAAGAAATGGTATATTCTACAATTATGAGTATTTAATCTTAAAAAAAGTCATATGGCCTAAGATTAATGCAAAAATATTATGGACTGAGATTTAAACCAAATTGGTTGTGTATGCATTTACTTATCACCCAGTAGGCATGGCAGAACTCCATCTTATTATGTTTAAAAGTATAAATCTCAAATTTGTACGTCATATGGATGGAATGTATCCAGCAATAAATATGCAGTTTAGAGGAACCTTTGCAATGCTGTAGAATAATTTGGACAGCTGGTGTTATTGGTTGATCTACAAGGTTTTTGGTGTTCTTATCAATCTGCTCTTTTACACTTAATTTAAATTTAGTATAAATATTCACTGTCAAAAAAATTAAATTGGGGGAGAATGATCTCACATTTTAACTCAGGATACAAAACTAGAATATTAGCAGATGAAGTACATAGATAGGTGAGTTTTTGTGGTTCTGACTGGTACGGAAACAAAGAAAGGGGAAATTTGTTTTTGTTTATGCAGGCTTAGATGAAATGAAAAAGAAGGATCTTCCAGTTCCCAGTTCTGTGGTATACATGCTCTTTGTATTAGAAAGACTTGTTAAATCACTAATAACATACTCGTTGAGCACTTTCCAAAGCATTTACTCGTCTATTATTTCATAATAGCCTTAGTAGATTAGAAATAATTAACAGTAGCCAAAGGCAGTTGTAGTAGGCAATTTGGGGTGTTATAAATTACCCTTGGATTGATACAGGTAGAGGAAAAAAGTGTTTCATCCTTTACCTTTCATATTTGGGAGTACGGATTCTTTGCAGCATATGAGCATTTTCAGTTTACGAGTTTTACTTACACAATGAATGGTAAGTGGTTTTGTCCTTTTAGCATTCCCTAGATAAATACTGTTGTTATTTGTGGTAGAATTACCCTGGTGCAATGTCGGCAGCCCAAATGAACTGACTTCATGAAGCCCGAATCATTAAGGGTTCTGTTTTTTCCAACCAACAAAATAATGTCCATCTATATGGCTATAGTCATATTAGGCCTAGTACTACACGAGAGTCAAACTTCTTTGCATTAAAATCTTGTTCAAGTGAGGCAGCATGTCTGAAGAGCTTGTAAGGTGACCACAAAATCTACAGAGGAAAAGAACAAAAGAAAAAGGCCGAGAATGTTTTGCATGCATTCTATCTAGCTCAAAGAAGGATCATATTTGGCCAGTTGGAACATGGAGATACATGGCAAACGATTATATCACGTATGTAAAAAGGCAAACCCGTAGAAAACTTTTAGCCCTATCACATAATAAATAAAAAGAAAGCTATTCACAAATATGGAGGCAGGAGGAAACATGGAAGTCTGCATCAGGAACATAGGAGGGTCAGGTAGCATACAAAGCCAGACAACATGTGGTTTAATTTTTATTAAAAGATAAAATAAATTTCTTACTAATTACTAAATCTAAGTAAGAAAGGTAAAAATCTTTTAGGCAGGGAGCGATGAAACTATGGAAATAGAATATCAGTTCTACTCATTCTCTACACAAAAATATCTGTAGTTCTTTTCTAAACTTTGCTATATATATCACATCACTCAGCTCTAAATTGAGTTTATATGTCACAATAATGTAAATACTGAATATTTATCTAATCAAAGTTACACTAGAACTCTACTGGGAGGATGGGGTGGAGGGACGTAGGAGGTGCACGTGTGTTGGGTGGAGAGGACTGGGGAGGCTAATTCCTCAACAGTCCCCTTCTGTTGTCATGTGACATTAAGAGCTAATGACTACAATAGAAAATTCAAGAACTTCAATGATTTAGAAGAAAGAATCAGCAGAATAATAATTTAGTATGTAGCTCTTGGATTGTTTAAGTGTATAGAGTTCACGTAGTTTTAATCTCATGTCTTTAAAGGCTTGGCATTATAAGGGTAGTTACAAGCAAGGGGGAACTTGCTTATAACTATGCTTATTTTAATTCTGAAAAAATAAAGTGCTGTTACCCAGACACTAAATAATGAAGATTGGAAAAGGAATTGAGAAAGGGTAGTAGCTTGACCTATTGAAACATAAAACCTGAATGATCATTACAAAAGGGTTGAGGACTCTTGGCAAGAAAAATAATATAAGGGTGATTAAAGATCCAGATCCTTACTCAAAAAAAATTATTTATCACATTATAAATAAAGAGATTTTTTAGTATATTTCCCCCCACTCAGAGCCTATTTTTAATTTACATATCTTACTTCATATAATATTTTTATTCTGTCATTTAATTCTTCTCATTTTTTGCTTTGTATAATGTATCTCTTGCCTGACCAGATGGCAGTGAATCAGCCAATAATCACGGAAGGCACATCGTAATATATTAACATCCTAATGACTTATTTCAGAGCTGTTTCCAAAAATCACAATCAATAATAAAAATACAGAGTTGACCTGGAAACAAGATCACAGGATCTGAAAATATTCTGATACAGCATTCTTATTTTCCATCTGCAATGGACACTGTATCTGGATTTACCAGTTTCCACTACCCAGGACTCCCTAATAGAACTTCAAATTTGTTCAGGATAAACATCCCTCTTCCTTACAGCCCAAGCTCCTCATGGAATGCTGCCCCAACCTGCACTCTAAAAGTGAGACTGATTGCTTTAATGGTAATCACCTTGCCACTGATTAGCTTAGAAATGGACAGATGACCTATTTATGATTAATGAAAAACAAGGAAAGATTTCCTGGTAGTTTCAGAGAAAGACCTTGGTGTCCTTCTTGCAGGGAAATGGGATCTCTATCCCCCTTGCCACCCCGACCCTGCACTCTTTTGTTTCTTGTATATGGTAATATTTTATACTGTTTAATTTTTTTTAACTTCCATTTCAGACATTATCTATTGAATTTCCACCATGTGGGAATTAGGGATCTAGCATCCCTTCCTTATTCCCTTGTTCCTACCACACATGTACTCCTTCATTACCTCCAATGCAATCTTCCCAATAAAGTTATATTACATAGTGTAATTTCAAGTCTATCAATATTCAGTATTTACATTGTAGTTACTGTATAAACTCAACTCAGATTTGAATCAAGTGTCAGGTGTGTGCTGGTAAACTAGCTCTCTGAAAAGAAAAAAACAAACAAACATTTAAGTCCTGATTTGTACAGTTGGCTGATCTTTGTGGTGTACATATTCCAGCTTTGGCCAATTTCAGTTTACTGTAGCAATTAAATGTAAAATTTGAAAAAAATGGGCACATTTGGTTCTCCTCAGCTTTTAATAATTGTCATGTTGGTATTGTTAGCCTGTTACATTTTTCTGTTCTTACAAATGATAAAAGAGCAAGCATCCCCAATCATACAACTTTCTTCTCAAGAGGTAAAGCTGTATCAGATATTTTATGTTTTTGAAGAAGACTCGTCGCATTTGCTTCTGATTGCCTTCTCTGCCTGGAACTCATCATCCTGGGATTTCCCTGCACTCTCTCTGGAAGATTCTTCTTCCTGCCATGGATCCTGTTTCCAGAGTTTATGTCTTTTTAAAAATTTACTTCCTCATTCCGGTGAAGTGCTGCCTCCAAAAGCTTCTTAAGAAAATGTTTGAGACTTTGCATATCTGAAGGTAGCACAAAGATGGTACCTTCATGTTGGGTTGGGTTGAAAGTAGGAGTGGTTACATTATTCCAGCTTGGAAATGATTTCCATGACGATGTTTACGACCCTGATACGTTATTTTCTAGCTCTCAATGTGGGTATTGAGAACACTAAGGACGTTTTGATTAGTGATCTGTTGCTTGTCATTTGCTTTTCCTCTGCTGATCTTATGTCTTTTGTCCAAAATATTTATGTTTTGAGAATTAGAATGCATTCCAGGTATCACTTCAGTAGCGTCAGTTTGCCAACATTCAAATATGGCTTTATTTGAATGGCTTTAATTGAAGATAAGTATGAAATAGGTCATTCCTAAAGGAAATATGGCAGCCTATAATCTTCATGTAGCCACAGAGTATAACATCCACAACGTTGTTTGCTAAAGTGTGAAAAATAAAATTTATTCCAAAAAGAATTGATAAGAGGCTTTTATTAAATTCATATTTTGGAGGGGTTAAAGAAGAATAAAGAACACAAAAGTCTGGAATGGAAAAGGGAAAAAAATGATTTCTTTTCTTGATCTTGAAGAATGGGTAGAATTAAAACACTATTAATGAATTCTATTGTAGAGAAGGATAAAGAGGGAAAACAAAACAAAAACAAGATCCATAATCTTACCTCTTAAGTATGTTCTCTTGATGCTTTAATAATACTTATAATAAAAATAATATGTGACCAAGGACATGAAATCATAAAATTCAAATGATCATAAAGGAATATCATGAAAGTAAAATTCTCCTTCCCCAATGTACTATCCCACAATTCACAGGTTTCCATTTACCTTTCCTGGAAGAAAACATGTTAAAATTGTAAAAAAAAAAAAAAAAAAAAAAATTACTGCAATTGTGACCCCATAACAATGTCCTGCCCCTTTCATTTTTTTTTTGATATTCTACATTTAATAAGTTTCACCAATACCCTGCTAAGATGAACCGAAGGTGTGATCCCACCAATTGTCCTCCCTCCACCCCTCCTCCTCCCCTCCCCTCCCTTTCCATTTTCCCTGTATTCTTGTGCTGTAATTGGGTTTTAGCCTTCATATGAAAGCTATAGATTAGCTTCATAGTAGGGCTGAGTACATTGGATACTTTTTCTTCCATTCTTGAGATACTTTGCTAAGAAGAATATGTTCCAGCTCCATCCATGTAAACACAAAAGAG
>CAUYRH010154888.1:0-78534 GCA_963574655.1 Perodicticus potto
TAATATTTATGAAACCAAAGTGTTTGTTTTCACAAGGAGAAAAATCCCATGAAGGTTATGTCAAACAGTTGGATGAAAATATTTCAGATTGTATATGAAGCCCGCACACTGTACCCCATGATTGCACTAATGTACACAGCTATGATTTAATAAAAAAAAAAAAAAACACAGAAGGGAATGTCTTCTTTCCTTGTCATTGTCCAATAGCATCTGGCTGTGGGATGCTAACATATGTGCCAGTTGAAAAATAATGATTTTGCCCACATTTAGAATTTCTATGGTGGAACCAGTTCTGGAGCTGATGGCTTACATGTTGGTGACTGTGAGTTGGGTCAGGTATTTCCCCCACAATAGCTCCCTGTGCCCCGGAGTAAAATCTCAGGGCTGTGGTGTGGCGTCCCTGCCCAGCCTCATCTTCCAGACCTCAGTGGGTTCCTCCCACCCCAGGGACCTGGCACTGACTGTCTCCTCCTCTGCGGAGCCCCATCCTTTGCCCTTCCCAGGGGAGGGCTTTTCCTCCTCAGCTTTTCGTTCCCCAGGTGACACCCTCATAGAAATCTTCTCTGGCCCCCTGCTAGCAAAGTCAGGCTTCCCCACTCACCTTCTCGCTCCACAAGGGCAGCCCTGATCTCTGCTCCTGCCTCTGTGTCTCAGATTCCAGCACAGCATCTGACCATCTCACTAATTCCTGATAAATATTACTCGAGTGACTGTGTGGATGACAAAGTGAGATCTCCGGTGATCTCATGAGCATCTTGCTCCTTCCTGAGCCCTGAAGATCCTGCCCCCATCGGCCCCGCCTGACCAGCTGCAGGCTCCATGTCCTCCAGGCACCTGGCCCTTGTCTCCACCTGCCTGCGAGCAGTCATCTCGTCGGGATCATCCTAACTCCTATGTGTCCTTCTAACATGGGTTCTGCTCTGTCCTCGTTCCTACCACCACCCCAAATACTTCAAACTGAACCCCTTAAGAATGGCGGGCTCTGCGTGTTCCTGACAGCCTCTCTCCTGCTGTCTGGTTCAACACGAACGGATTTGGTGAGTCCTGGGATGGTCTCCTGGCGGGGTGGCAGGGCTTACTCAGAAGGGCTGTGAAGTCTCAGGTGTCCCCCACCCTCACACCCACTGCCTCACCAGGGCCCACTGCCGGTGCCTTCCGGCCTTCACACAGAGTCCCCTTGCCCCGTACTGCTGCTGCCTGTCCACTTGGTCCTTTAATACTCAGGCCCCAAGCTCCCTCTGTCCAGCTAACCCTGCTTTGTCCTTTATGGGATAAAGAGTGACCCTGGAATCCCGGTATTGAAATTCTGACCCAGTTCCTCAGCATTTGACTTCATTTGGAGATGATGTCTTTAAGGGAGTGACAAGGAAGTCACTAGAGTGAGCCTGTATGACAGGTGCCTTTAATAAGAAGAGGAGATTAGGACACAGACGGCACAAGGGGTGACGCTGTGAGGACACGGGGAGAAGACAGCTGTCTGCAAGCCATGGACAGAGGCCCTGGACGGAGCTGACCACACCCTTGATCCTGGACCCAGCTCCAGAGCGGGGAGAACACAGCCCTGGTGCCTGTCACTGCAGCCCCAGTGGACGGCACAGCAGGGGACGAGGGGCTGTGTCCTGGTGCCAGATGAGCAGATCCGTGTGGAAGGAGAGGGCAGGAAGGGCCCACACCAGAGGGTCTCCCATCTCCAGGTGCCCAGGAGTATGGCATGAGAGCAGGCCACACATGGCAGGTCCGCCGTCAGGACAGCTCTGCCCTCAGCCCTCTGGGCCCCGCACTGGCTTCACCACCTGCGGAGGGTACAGGCGGTCAGCAGGTCCTCACATGGGGCTTCCCTCTAAGGCACCACAGAGACACCTCCCTGTCCAGCTGGCCTCAGCTCCCCCCACGCCACAGTGGTGGGGAGACTCAGGTTGCTCCCAAGACGCTCCCTGGACACTCTGGAAAGGTCAGCGAGACTTTCTCCCTGCTAGTCTGTGGTCACACCTAGTGTCTGTCTGCCTCTGACAGCAGTTCTCCCTGCATGAGCCACTTTACCTGCCCCAGTCTGTTTCCTTACAGCACAATGCTCATGACAGGATGGACATCTTGCCCCTTAGGCCTCTGACAGTCACGGTGAGGCCTGGGAATGCTTTGTCGACTCCAGTGTCATCCACAAATGTGGCACACGGTGTCGGGTGCATTCCACAGAAGCTCATTCCTGGTGCTGGTGCTGACGGCCAATCAGTGTGAGAGTGTTTGTAAGTGTGCGAGTGTGTGTGTGTGTGTGAGAGTGAGTGTGTGAGTGTGTGAGAGCATGTGAATGTATGAGATTGGTGTTAGTGTGTGCATGTGAGCACGTTCGTTCATGTGTTAGGGTATGTGAGTGTGCACGTATGCACGTGTGAGTATCACAGCCTGGGAGCCTATGGTGGCTGTGGGGCTGGTGCCAACCAGACTAGCAGGGAAGCATCCTCTGCTGAGCTCCTGGGCTTACCCTAGAGGGGACGAGATCAGGGAACCTGCTTCCACCACATGTCCTTGGGCGATTCTGAGGACTGCCAGGTTCCGAGACTGGTCTGGTCACACCCCAGATGGCAAACACGTTCAGCTTTGTGGCCTGTACTATCTCTGGTGGCAACTACGCAAGTCTACCCTCACAGCTGGAAAACAGCCTGCACAGTATGCACATGAGAGGGCATGGCTGTGTTCCAATAAAACTTTATTTGTAAAAGCAGCCAGGGGGCCAGCTGTACTTTGCTGACCATGGCTCTAGACTGACCCATTCCTTCCACAGAAGAAAATAGGGAGGCCTGGTGTGGAGATCCCCAGGGTGTGAAGATCCTTGGAGCATGGAGACCCCCCAGGGTGTGGAACCCCCCCAGGGTGTGGAGACCCCCCAGGACATGGAGACCCTCCAGGGCATGGAGACCTGTAGGGTGTGGAGACCCTCGGAGCATAGAGACCCCCCCAGGGTGTGGAGACCCCCAGGACATGGAGACCCTCCAGGACATGGAGACCCTCCACGGTGTGGAACCCCCCCCCAGGGTGTGGAGACCCCCAGGGCATGGAGACCCTACAGGACATGGAGATCTATAGGGTGTGGAGACCCTCGGAGCATGGAGACCCCCAGAGTGTGGAGACCCTAGGAGCATGGAGACCCCCAGGCCCTGATGGCTCTGCAGTGCCAGGCACTGCTGGGCTTCCTGTCCAGCTTGCTTCCCTACTATGCTCTTCCACGGTCCGTCCACATTGGTTGAATTTCTCAAATGAAAAACAACTGCCATTTGTCTTTGACAGCTGACAACTCTGATGTAAATTGACTTGTTCATTTCCTGTGGTAAACACGTGAAGTACCATTACCTCCACTTCAGATATGGAGAGATTTAGTCCTAAAGCATCACATTCTTGGCTGGACTCTCCTAGGTTTGGAGAGGGGGACAAGTGGGACACTGGCTCACTTCCAGAGGAACGCTGGCAGGCCCCCTCCCTGACCCTCTCAGGGTCTGTCCGTGGCTGGCAAGGAGGGCTATGTCCTCCCAGAACCAAGGAGAACGTGCCTGGCACAGTGCCGGGAGTTGCCGGCCCACATTCCCGCCTGCAGAAAGCTCTGGTCTGCTGCCAGCTGGGCAGGAACACCAGGGCCAGGTCTCCTGCATCACTAGCTTGAGTCCCCAATGGAGATGGGGTCCGGCTCTGGCACTGCCTCCTGTCCTGGTATCCCCATTCTCCATTTCCCCCCAAACTGGTGTGCACACGTATTAGGAAGGGAAGGCCCTGGCTGCACACCTTCCTTCCCACGGCCCACTCCTCGCCCTCTGCCGTGGCACTGGATCCTGGCCTCTGTCCTGCTGCGATGTCCCCAGGGCAGGATTTCCAGGTTCCCCTTGAACTTCATCTGTTCTGTCCTGACACTTGCCCTCCTTGGGGCCACAGCTTCTGCTTCAGTGCCCCCACACTGCTGCCAGCAACCTGCCAGAGCCCACTCCCCCCTGACTGGGGCCAATCTCTGAAAACCCTTCGGCCACACCACAGGTGATGAGGCATCTGCAAGTGTGCGATGGAACAGCCTGGGCCCGGACCAGGTCGGGTTCCACCCACTTGGGGCCCAAATCTTGTCTCGTCTCTATCGTGAGTTGACAATTCATGGAAACCACCACCTGGAAAGAGAATTAAAACAGATGCGGACAACAAGCTGCACACACAGTTCTGTTTGGTCTGGGATTGATTTCCAACTGTACCAACCAGGACGAAAGGGCTCGCAGGGAGGAACCCCGCTGGACCCATCTTCCCTTCTCTGGGTTCTGCCCTCATCCTTCAGCCACCCCACCTGGCCAGTCCAGGCAGAAATGGCCATTTTATGTATTGAATTACAAGAGCAAATTGCTTATTTCCACCCGAGGACCTTTGCATTAAGTGGCTCTTCAGTCTGGGACACTGTTATTTCCTCTTTCCAGGCCTGGCTTGTTATTGTCATTCAAGTTCCAGTTTAAATGTTGGTTCTTCGGAGAGATTCTTATCTGACTCTTTCTGTAATAGGCAGACAGCACCATCATGTCACCCGTTTTCATTCTCTGACACTGGTGTGTCTGCTGCTCTCTGTCTCTCTCACTCCCCTGCACCCTCATTTAATTTATTGCAAGCACCAGGAAAAAGGGGGTCTTGCCGATTTTGTTTATGCTGGGTCCCCAGTACTTGTAATAAATAGCTCCTCAAACATCCTGGGCACCCCACGCTGGGCAAATGAGTCTGTCAGTGGCAGGTGAGGGGTCTCTCCTCCCACTCGGGGTCCAGACCTTGGGCAGGGTGTGGCCAGCTGCACCTCTGCAGCACCGTTCAGCTCCATTCTTTTTTTTTTAATTGTTGAATCATAGCTGAGTACACTAGTGCAATCAAGGGGTACAATGTGCTGGTTTCATATACAATCTGAAACATTTTCATCAAACTGTTTGACATAGCTATCATGTCATTTTCTTAGTTATTGTATTTTACGATGGTTCCCTTTGTCCCTGAGCCCTCAGCAAGCAGTGGCCCCCAGCGGTCACTGAAGCAAGGTCTGTTTTGAGAGCTTTGCGAACTGTTTGGTGATTTGTGCTAAGGTTAGTGGAGGCGGAGAAGCTTTCTCCCTATGTGCAGTTGTCACTGAACATCACAGTAACTTGGGAGATTATTAAACATCATTAAAAGTCCCCTATGGTTGGGACAGGTCACATATTCACAACTCACAACTCCACCCTGCAGAAGAGACCAGGGAAAGGGAGTTGTGCAAGGCTGCCAGAGGCCTGGCTCCTGCAGCTGCAGCCCAGTTACACACCTGTTTGCTCCGTCAATGAATTATTCAAACCACCTGCCTCTCAGCCTGTTCCCCGGTGCTGGGATGCAGCGATGGTCAAACCACAGGTTCATGGTAATTTTGAGATTTCACAGCAGACTCCTTTATTCAATAAAGAATAAATGAAGTAACCTATATACTGACTAACGTTAAGAACAAAAATGGAAGCAAGATTTAAAGAAAACATCATGGCACCGGCTTGGTCTTTGCCTCTTTGGACGTTAGTGCCTTCCCGCTGTCCTCACTCCGCCAGCTGTTTAATGCGGTTCCATTGTCTCATCTGCAAAATGGGTACACTTCAGTGCTTTGTAGCATCATTTTGAGGATTAAATAGTAAGATACATAAAACCCATGTATATCACTTGGCATACAGAAGAGTGGTATTTTAAATTATTGAGTCGTTCCTCTTACTTTATTTCTGGATTTACTTCCCAGATTGTGAGGACAGTCTTTCACTAGCCCAGACTTTTATGTTTGAAATATCAGAAACCTCCCAGAAAGCATTTGTTTCCCTGGCGGCTCCAGCATGGCATGTGGACACCTGCGAGTGGGGAGCTGTGGGGTCGCTGAGCCGTGCAGCACACAGCCCTGCTCCTCAGCCAGGGGGGAGGCAGCAGCACTGTTTCCACTCTTAGATCAGAACAGAGATGTAGGAAGCCCCCTCTTTTCTGCTTCTTTTCCCAGACACTAATCTCCACCAGCCGCTGATGGAGGGGCGTCCATGGGTGGCCAGCTGGATGCCTTTCCTGGGCCGTGTGGGTCTCCGCACACTCACACACCTTTTCAGCTCCTCTTCTTTTCCTCTCAAACTTCACTTCTTAGAAGAGCTTTGCCCCTTTTCTCTCATGAGCATTTTAACACATTTAAAAAATAACAGAACAGTTTAAAAAAAACCCCACACTTTCACACAGGGCTTCTTCTCAGTGACTCACCCATCTTCTCTTCCCTGGGCCGAGCAGAGGGGAAGGTTAACCGAGGCAGCTGAGTGGTGACGTCACCTCTCACATGCCACCTCTTCTCCCTTTTTTTGACAACAAAGAAAAGAGGTTCACCCAGGCTGCCCAGGAAAGAGGTGTTCCAGGAAGGCAGAAAGGAGAGGCTGTTTGTGTGAAGCAAAACAGAGCTCAGCTGGCCCTGGGACCCCAAGATGCTCCAGCCTCAGCTAGCTGTCCCCAACACTGCCAGCCCTCAGAAGCCCGGCTGAGAAAGTCATTCCTGGGCCCAGTGGAGTTGGACAATTAAGCTGAGCAGACACGCTTTTTTTTTTTTTCTTACATAACACATATTTTACTTAAAAATTAAAAAGAAATGTTTGTTTGCTTGGCACCGCTGTTTCTCGTGCCCTCGTCTGGAGGCCGTGTGGGAAGGGCCCCGTCAGGTCACTAACCGGGGGAACCAGGGAAAGTCACCAGGCGGCTTCTGTCCGGCACCTCTCTCCACAACATGCCAACTCCTCTGGTTTGCTTTTCTCAACTGTGGTGCTTGAAAGCTCCAGACACACTTTCCAGATGCCCTTGCAGGGAGGGTGACCTGGCTCCATCCAGGAGATGTCCCCGTGGAAGACGAGGGGCAAATAAACACCTGCCATGGGTCGTGTGTGTGGAGACAGCAAACCAGGAATTTCACGGGTCCCATCACCACCCCCACAGCTGCACTCAGGGCAGGGCCCATGCCCCCAGAGCTGCGCCATGGGGCATAGGGACTGTTTGTCCCAATGTCCTGCTGTCTTTCCCTGCCTGGGTTCAGCTGTGTGGCACGCAGAGCTTCATTAACCCTTGTTCCTCCTTAGCTGGTGGAAGCACGTGCTGGAGGCTGTAACTGAGCCCCAAGGCCAGTCTCCACCACAGCCCCACACAGCTCCATCTGCAGAAGCTGACAGGCTGATGAGGTAGGTACGTGGCACTAGGGGGTGTTTAATATATCAAAGCTCTTGCCATTATTCTACTTAATATATTTGTTCTGCAGTTATTTAAACACTTCAGAACTTGTTTAAAGATTGGTGTCTCGGGTTCACTGAGTGACCTAAACTGATGGATTACAGGTGGTCTGATGGTGATAATAGCCTCTAAGTGCCCGTTTTAGGAAAAAACCGTTGGGACATGCCTGGTACTCACCCAATGGCTGGAACATCTCTGAATACTTACTGGGCCTGGACTGGATTATAAAAATCAAATATTTAAGGGCTTGCTCTGGTGCACAAAGTGACTCATGGAAGGGTCACAGTCAGGAATTACCATCTCAGCTCCTAGTCGAATACTTTGCATTCATTAAAGACTTCTTTCTGTCTCTTAACCGAAAACCATTTCCCACAGCATGTAAGGCTTCATTTGTAAAAAGCCATTGTAATTGACAGTTTCTCCAGCTTCCCAAGGGGAAGGGAGGCTGCAGCTGGGGTGAGTGCTTTAGTTCTGAGGGCAGGCTTTTTGAAGGTTCTGGAACTTGTGATGTTTTCCCTTTGCTGTGACCTGAAGTTGGAAAGGGATTGGCGTTTCTGGTTTTGCATATTTATAGTAAAAGAAAATCCATCAAGTTCCTCCCTGAAGAGGACTCATGTAACAGCTACCCACACAGAGATAACCAGGGTGTGTCCAGCAGAGGACTGGTCGGCTTACGCCGGGAAGGGGCACACACACACACACACACACACGCACACACGTACACACAGCACGGACAGGCTTGGGCTAGGGGTGTGCTCCCCGCCGTGTGAGGAAACGCAGCCCCGACAGGTAGGTTAAGTCACATTTCTCCAGTTACGTTGCATGGAAAGCATGGAAGGTCATTTCTGCCAGGATTTTGGCAGAAACAGTGGGCAAATTTGGCCTGGTGAAGACTTTTTGTAAGGCTGTTTTTGGTAAACATAGTGAGTGTCCATTAACGTCCAGCAGTGGTGCCCAGTGCTGAGGGTACAAAGGCAGCACCAAAAATTGCTGGCAGGGAGAGCATGGCTGGAAAGCTGCAAATTAGTGTAGTGGTCCACGTGGACTACAAAGCGAGAATCAAATAGAAACAAAGGCGTTTCTCTTCCCTTCCTCTGCCCCCTGGCGATCTGCCCTCTGAGCAATGGGGGCCGCCCTCCCCGCCCTCCTCCCCTGGCTTCCCTCTCCCAGCTCCTCTCAGAGCCACTGCCCTGGGAACAGAGTTGGGAGCCACTTTCTGCTTCTTCCCATCTCGGTGGGGCAGACCCCACCTGTGAGGACCTTTCCAGCTTCCTCCCCAAGCACCCCTAGGTGGGAGGAGACCCTCTCCCCAGACCTTCTGGCCCAGGCGCCCACCTCCCCCAACCCCTCTGCACCACGTGGGGGTCTTTCTGCTTCCCTGACCCCCATTCCTGTTAGTTCACTGGAAATAGGCTGAATTTTTCAAACTGTACTTTGCTGAAGACAACAGTCAGGGCCACGTAGAACCCAGGAAGGGAAGACCTCAGAGACGAGCAGGCAGCCAACTCTGAGGCAGGCGCAGGAGGCCAGGAGTGGCCGCCTCCCACTCCCACAGTGAGCAGGCTCTCAGGGACTCTTCCCTCGGAGTCTGAGTCCCCGGAATGCAGGCAGCTCCGGTACCTGTCTGGGCCTGGAGGGGATGTGTGAGAGTGAACCACTAGCAGAGGGGCCACATGAATCACCGCCAACCCGCCACTCCCTTTCTGGACCTGCTCTCTGCAGAGCTCTGCTCTCCACTTGTGTGGGCTGGGCAATGCCCCAGCTGCCAGGAGAAGGGCTAGGCCACCTACCGGGCAGGCCCCCTCCTGCCCACACCTGTGACTGACTCCAGGATTCCAGGCACCGTGGGTGGTCGCCCTCTCAGGCGCTCTCAGCTAAAGACTGGGTCACTGCAACCACTGAACCCCTGGGGCTGGGCTGGGAGCTGCTTTGTGGCAACCTGCCTCTTCCCTCTGGAGCGGGGACCCCTGTTCAGTGCTTACCCCGTTCAGCTTCTTGGCCTTTCTCTTCTTCAGGAGCCCAACCCAAGATGGACCCAGGTTCCCAGTCCTGCACTAAATGAGGAGGATGGGCAGGTCGGATGGAACGCCTTTGCCAGCGGTGGGGTGAGCGTGGGTCCCCCGGATTCCACTGTTACCAGGCAGGAAACCAGCCCCTCCACCCCCAGGCTGTCCCCTGCCCAGGAGTAGGTGTGTGGAGATGCCTACTGTCGGGTTTCTGGGAGGAGGAGAGAGTCAGCCAGGACTGCGCCGTGTCACCTGTGCAGGGGTAGAATGTGGCGCCTGTTATTCTCCTCAGTAGGAGGCGGCCTGCAGGAATCAGCTCTGGAGTGCCCCACCCCTGCAGCCCAATCCACACAGTAGCAGGGTTGGTTTGGTGACTGAGGGCGAGTGGATGTCACCTCTGTGACTAGACTGTTGATGACACAGAGACGCACCCTAGATGTTCCCTCACCTTGGATCCCTATGCTGGAGGAAGCAACTGTCAAGAAGTCCACAGAACGAGGGCCTGGGCCCTCCTGCCAACCACCGCAAGTGGGGCTGGAGGTGGCTTCTCCGGCCCCAGCTGAGCCCTCAGATGGCGACAGCCCCAGCACAGCGGAGCCCACTGTGACCTGCGCTGTGCTGTGACAGTTGACAGGATGCTTACCGAGAGCGGCAGGGACAGTTCAAGCAGCAGCAGTAGCCAGCGCACTGGTCAGGATGAGCACACACAGTTTTACAGGGCTTGTCACAGCAGTGAGGAGGCTGCACCCCGAACTCAGACACGTGCAGCCTCATCTCCCTGCGTGCTCTAAGCCTTTGTTTCCCCACCTGCACAGCGTGCTTGAGGTGCTGTCCCCTCTGTGGGGCTCCTGAGGAGTGATCTGAGCTGAATGCCCACAGCAGCGCTCAGGAGGCATGGGAACCCCCGCTGCCCGCTGAAGACCCAACCTCACTGCTGCTGCCCCATGACACCTCTGGGGGCAAGTCTCTGAGAACTGCCGTTTTAAAATGTTGAGAGTGAAGCTGAGAGACTCCTGGGGGCAATTTGGGGATTTAGAGGGTGGCAGAGTGAGCCGGGGCTCTGTGCTTGTGGTCAGGTTCACCAAGTCAAGGGTGCTCCCCTCTGGCTCTGTGGCTGAGACGATTCCCTCCTTCTTTGCAGCTGGTGCCAGTAAGTCCCAGTGGCAAGACCCAGGGGCTGACAGAACAGGGCTCTGTCTGCTCAGGGTTCCCACGGTCTCATACCCTCCTCCTGGAAATTAAACAGCCAGAAAAAGAACCAGAGGAGCCACTGGCGGCCATGGAGGACTGCTATATTTTTTAAGAAATGGAAATAACTGAATTGCCTATAAATGTCGGAGATAAGCTTATATAAAAGTTGGTGCAAGAGCTATAATCAAAATGATTGCAAGGTATAACCAGAACACAAAGACACAGAGCCAGAAATTAAGGGCATTAAACAAAGAAACAAACAGCTAACCATCAGGTTGCAGATGGCACGGTCAGAGCCACTGTCTAAACATGGGTTAGCCCTGGGAAGAACTTCAGGGGCTCGGTGGGGAAGGGTTGTGACTAGAATTGGTTAGCCTGATGGAATCAGAAAGGTCCCCACACCGAGTGATGGCGGAGTCCCCACACCGAGTGATGGCGGAGTTAAACGAGGACTGGTTTATCTGCCTGTGTGCTGGCTGCACCTCTCAAAATACCTGGAAATGCGAGCAGGAGAGTGGGGTGGGTCACGATGCCCATCTGTGCCCTGGGAACACGAAGCGTGCGGGAACCAGGAAAGTGGAGAGTCAGAGGCCTTCCCTGAAGGCCTTGTCAACATAAGGGGGTTCCCTTGCTATTTCCAGTCCCCCTGCCAGGTCCCTGAGGGAAGGCTCTCCACCACAGTCTCCAGCCCCAGTGTGACCTCTGTGCCATGTGGTCCCCGCTAAGTCCCCACAGCCCCGGGGGCCTTGGCTTCCTCACTGGCTGGACCAGGGGCTGAGTTCCTCCAGCTCTGTGCCCCACGGAGCCTATACCCCCAGGGTGTCATCTGCTTTGGGTTCCTGACCCGGGTGGCACAACTGTGACATCAGCCTTGAGTATGTGCTAAGGAAAATGCATCTCCCTCCCCAGTCACACACTTGATGACACCTCCTGAGTCACACTAGAGACTGTCCTCAACCCAGCTCAATCTGCTACATTCACTCTCTTCAACACAATTGGCTATAGTTTGAAAATGTGGGGTTCACCTTGACCTCCCCAGCACCCAGGAGTCAGGAAGCGCACAGCAGTGAGGCAGCGTGAGGCCGTGAGGTTCTGTGACCTGGTCTAAGCAAGGGGGTGCCTGGACTACAGACTGAGGGACCCTCCGGGAGCCAACTGCTGACCCAGCCTTGTTTTCCAGGCAAACTTCTCTTCCCAACGTCCAGGGTTAGATGCCTCGGGGAGCTGAGAGGCGGCCGTGCACGTCTGGCTGCACTGGTGCCCCTCGGAAGCCCCAGGCGAGCTCCCTGTCCTTGCCCTGCTCTCTGGGCTTATGCCTCGGTTTGGAGCTGCCCTCATGGTCATCATTGGCTCCTTCTTACCCACAGGCCTGGAGCCCTTGGCTGCATCTGTACAAGCAGACCCTGAGATACAGCATACCTACCCGGGTTGTGTACAAAGTGCTGTGAGGAGGGCGGAGAGGGAGGAAGCTCAGGCAGGTGCAAGTTCACAGAGTCCCAGACTCACCCCCATCCTTTAGAGCGCTGGAGTGTGACTCGGGTGGGTCCTGCCTCCAGGTAGGGAGCTGAGTCCACACCCTTGCCCTGTCAGTCAGTGTCTGGCCACAATGTACATGCCCAAATAAGCGCCTGCAGCTTCCTCTGGAGAAGATCACAGGTGCATAGCCTCAACGGAAACAGGGGAAGGGGCGTCTGGGTGAACTGCCCACATCTGCCACCTGGATGTCCCTCTGGGCTGGGCAATGGGGCAGGCCCACAGGTCCCTCTGCCTCCCCATTCCTCCTCCTGTTCCCTGTAAGCATTGCCAGCACAGCCCTGCAAGGACTCTCCACAGTAGTTGGCAGTAGCTTTCTTTTTGTTGGTGGGAAGCCCTGAACTTGTGAGTTGAAGGAGTAACATGTCACACTGAATGCTCCTGACGGCAAATAAACAACCTATTTGTATTTTCCACTCACAACAGTGGCCCGATGTAAGCATGACCATAGCACAGCTGTGACCACTGTGATGGGCAGGCAGAGACGTGACGAGTGGGCAACCTCAGCCATGAGAAGAAGGTGTCACGTGGAGCGCCGCTAACAATAACAGCACTGATGGCACAGTTACGTGGCGGCCCCCAAAGTTCCAGAAGAAACTGCACATTCAGATAGGTCCAAGCCCTGAAGAGTTGCTTGTCCCAAGTCTCAGCTCCTTGGTGCAGGGCCTCCCACTGGCCAAGAGGGTAACCAGAGATTCTGGTTCCCACACGCTGCCACCCTTCCCAGGACTGTGTCCCAGAGAGGCCCAGTCCCTCCACAGTAAACTCACCCTTCAGAGAGGAGTCACCCACAGAGGGAGCTCCCCACCCTCCGTTCAGACCTGCACCAGAACCAGGCTTGCAAACTAATACACAGTCTGTTCCATTTTGTGTTTTAAAAAACTCATCATATGGCTTGGCACCTATACCACAGTGGTTAGGGTGCTGGCCACATACACTGAAGTTGGTGGGTTCAAACCCAGCCCAGGCCGGCTAAAACAATGGCAACAGCAAAAAAAGAAAAAAAGGAAAAAAAAAAAAAGACAATAGCCAGGTGTTGTGGTGGGTGCCTGCAGTCCCAGCTTCTTGGGAAGCTGAGGCAAGAGAATTGCTTAAGCCCAAGAGTTTGAGGTTACTGTGAGCTGCGACGCCACTGAACTCTACTGAGAGCGACACAGTGAGACTCTGTCTCAAAAAAAAAAAAGAAAAAGTCATCACATAACAGGAAACACAAGGTGGGACTGGTTCACACACGGGGTCACCTGGACCCTGCCCCGCAGCCTGGCGCCCCCGCGAGTGTGTCTGAGCCCCTCAGCCCACCCCTGCTCCCTGCCCCTCTAGCGGTCAGCAGTCCCTTTAACCTCGGGGTTCTGGTCACTGTTCCTCCCTCTGCGACCTGGTGTCCGGCCACTTCCTCTCCTTGAGATTTGGAAATTCTTCCCCTGCCCCTGTTGGCCCCCTGTCCCGCGGCTTAGGGCATCTCTCTAAGAACCAAGTGAGGAGAAAGAGCTTCCTCCAGTTAGGGGACCGCTGGGAACTTTGTTCCAAAGGAAATGGGAGCCACTGCGAGGGCAAAGCCAGGTTCAGACACACGCAAGGCTGTGGGCTCTGCGGGCCACAGGGAGAAGCTTGTGCCCGGAGTGGACCGAGTGGGGTGCAGGGAGGGTGTGGGGTGCGTGGTGTGTCGTGTGAGTGTACATAGGGTCTGTGTCGAATTGTGTTGTGTGGTGTGCGTTGTGCCCTGTGCCGTGTGCCCTGCTGCGTATTGCTGCGTATTGTGTTTGGGTCGTGCTGTGTGCTGCGTGCAGGGTGTGTGGCCCACAGGAGAGGGCAGCGCCCGTGTCCTCAGAGTCCCGGCCGCCGGCTTAGCCCCCGGCAGCGCCCTCTCTGTCCTGCAATCACGCGGCAGAAGGAAGGAGACCTCCGGGCCGGGGACGGGCCCTTGTTCTCCGCGGCTGCAGGTCAGCGCAGGCCCCCGGGGCGGCTGCGGTCTGGCCGGTCCTGGGCTCTGGGCCTCAGGCTCTGGCCCAGCCGCGCTCTAGGCAGATTCGCCTTAGAGAAGATGGCAGGAAACATCAGGAAGGGGCGCAAGCCTGAGCCAGAGGGCCCGGCTGAGTGCGCACGTTGGCGGGCGGGCAGCGCGCACGCACCCTGCAGCAGGTGCCCGAGGCGAGGCCCGCACTGGGCGGAGCGGGGGTCGGGGGGCGGCAGCCGCCCTGTTCAGCCCGGTTCCTGACGGCAGCTCCGCGGGGTCCGGTGACCGGCGCGTCCCGTGGAAGCACCGGCAGCTTCTTTTTTTTGCAGTTGTTGGCCGGGGCTGGGTTTGAACCCGCCACCTCCGGCATATGGGGCCGGCGCCCCAGTCCTTTAAGCCACAGGCGCCGGCCAGCACGGGCAGCCTCTGAGCCGCGGGGACCCGCGGGCCTCCCTGCCCCTCCGGCTGCCCCCGCGCCCGCACACGGCACCACCTGCCCCGCTGTCTCTCCTTATGGGTCAGGTCTCATTTTCTAGACGGGTCTCTCAGGAGAAGCACACTCTTCTTCATCTAATTGTTTAATTACCAACCAGCCGCCCAGACCTTTTCCTTCCAGTTTGCAGTTACCGCCGCGGCAGTTTTCAAGGTCCCCCTGCCCCCGCCCTCACGTTCTCTCCTGTGGTCACCCGGTCCCCTGACCTGGTCACCCCCGCCACGCTTCAGGGGAAGTACGTGCCCGTGGGCGGCTGTCCGCCGACCTGCGCCCCTGGACGCCGCGCGGCTGCGGGCGGGACGCTCCGCTCCTCGCCCTGGTGTCCGCGGAACCCCCGGGAACTGACCTCGCGACTGTCCCTGTGCCCGCACCTGTGCGCGGCGCCGGGCTGCAGGGTGGGTGCTGCACACCCCGACCCTTATTACTGCCCTGGTCTGGGGAAGTGGTTAAACTGCAAAGAAAGCTTAATCCGTTTGCTCTTTTGTTAGATGACACCTCGGCGGAATTTAGTCCAGGGCTGATTTTCCCCATCCTCGAGGAAAACACACCCTTTCTGCTGTGCTGCCCAAAGCCCGTGGGTTAGCAGGATCTCCCCAGAGCCGAGAGCAGCAGCTGCCCTCACCCTCACCGGGTCTGATCACCCAAGCCAGACGTTGATCGGGGGCAGCCCCAGGGCCACCTCGTTTGTTTCCTGTCCCTAGAGACACTTTCTAGACACTTTTCCAGTGACTAGAAAACTATCGTTTCACACACGTAACAGCACCTCCTTTCTTATACTTCGTTCCATTTTCTTACCGTGTTCACGAGCACTTCCAGAAAAATGTTAAGTGAGGGTGGTGATGGGTGACTTGCTTGCTCTGAACCTCAAGGATTATGTTTATTTTATTTTACTGCTAAGAGTGATAATGTTTTTTAAAAATATTTTCAGAATATTACAAGGGTACATACGTTTTGGTTACATGGATTACTTTTATCCAGTTTGAATCACAGTTGTAAGCGTGCCATCACCTGGGCAGAGTGCATGGTCCCTGTTGGTGTGAATTCACCCCTCGTCTCCGGCCACCCACTTGCTTTCCCTGGAGTTTTACTACCAAGTGTGCAAAGGGTGTTGGCTGGTTAGTTCTAGTCTAATAGTACACGGGCAGGTTTTTTTTTTCCATTTTTGTGGTACTTCACTTAGAAGTACGGTCTCCACTTCCATCCAGGTTGTTACAAAAGGTATTTACTTCCCCATCTTTTTATGGCTGAGGAGTACAATTCCTTGTTGTACGTAAACCACATTTTATTGATCTACCCATATACTGATGGGCATTTGGGCTGTTTCCACATCTTTGTGATTGTGAATTGGGCTGCAGTACACATTGGAGTGTAGGTATCTTTTTGATAAAATGACTTTTTTTCCTATTAGTGGGATTGTTGGAGCAAATGGTAGGTCTCCTTTGAGTTCTTTGAGGTCTCTCCATATGACTTTCCACAGAGCTTGTACTGGTTTGCAGCCCCACCTGGTTTTGATTTGAGATAAACATTTCGATGCTCTAAGAAACTGTCCAGACATTCCTTTGTTATATTACTACTATTAAGTGACAGGAGGAATACTGAATTTCATAAAGTGGCTTTCAAAATCTGAGGTGCAGAGACTTCCCCTGGACCATGTAGCCTCATTTCTTCCAGTGACTGCTTCATGCAACTCAGAATCCCTGATCATACACGAGACATAAGCCCAGGAAGACTCTGAAAAGGGGGAGGAAGGGGGTAGGGTGACTTGGGCTCATACAGTGGTGAGTCTCCGGGTTCTCTATTGCCTCCAGCCTTGAGCTGAAAACAAGCACAATCTAAACAAAAAAAAGCTCTAAGAAAAAAGCATGAGTTTCCCCAGCAAAAGATCCAGAAAAGAGCAGGATAATAAATAGTAGAAAATCTTTTGGCAATACCGATCCTGCTGCAGCCAAACACCAGCCAAAAACCCTATCTGGGTTTCAGGGATGCTGAGCGGAACATGGGCCTCCATCCCCAGCCTAGCCCACCTCTGGGAGCACACAGCCTGCTCAGGTTATCCTGCCTGCGCTGTAGGGGCTGAGCAGGGCTTGCTGACCTTGTGTTTCCCTTTGGGGAGAGCAGGACACTCCTCAGCCTCCCTGCTGGAAGCAGCTTCCATTCCCTGCCCGGTAGAAGCAGGCAGCACTCCAGTTCCCACCTGCCGCAGCAGGGTACCTGTGGGTCTGGCCACCAGTAGAGCCTCTACCCCTACTTGGAATCAAGACGTATGCAGTGAGCGCATGTTGGGGCTCCAGGGGTCAAGGGGCAGCCGTGAGATAGTAGAGGGGGCCGGAGGCCAGCTGTCACTGTTGTACCTGAGGCCCTGCCCTGGGGTCAGCAGGACCAGTGGGGAGCTGAGTGCCCTGCCCCGCAGCAATAGGCAGTGTGAACACACCCCTGCCCTCCAGCCCTTACAGTACTCCCCAAATGAGAAAAGTTAATAAACATACATCAACAGTGAGATGAATTTGGTATTGGAATTACTTGAAAATTATTTTGAGGCAGAAATCATAAAAACACTTCAACAAATAATTACAAACTATCTTGAAACATTTTTTTTAATCTCAGCAAAAAATGAAGTTACCAAAAAGAACCAAAGAAAATTCTAGAACTAAAACTAAAATAACAAAAACCTTGCTGGTGGGCTCAACAGCAGAGTGATTAAAAGGAATAGAATTGATGACCTTGAGAACAGATGTGCTAAGTTAACCCAATCTGAATAGCAGAGGAAATAGGATAACAGCAACATAGAAGACCAGCGTCTTAGATATCTGTGTGATAACGACAAAAACGCTGAAATTTGTATCCCTGGAACTCTGGAGAAAGAGGAGGGAGAATTGGGCCAAAAAGCTTTTCCAAAGCACGAGGGACTGAAAAATCCCAACTTTGATGAAAAACATGAACTTAGGGATTCATAAGCCGAGCAGACCATTAATAGGATGAACCCAAGGAAACTGATGCCAACCAAGAACGGGAAAAGTATATTATATAAACATTAATTTTTAATAAAGTGGGAATAGCTCTATTAACAGCAGATAAAGAAGACTTCAGATCAAAGAAAATTACTAGAGACAGAGAGAGCTATTCCACGATGGTGTGAGAACAGATCCACTGGGAAGACAACAAATCCTAAATGTGCGTGCATCAGACACAGAGCCTTGGAATACGGAAAGTGAAGACGGCGAGCGCTTAATGGGGAGATAGAAAACCCACAGTTACAGCTGGCCCTTTCAATAGTGTACTTTCAGCCATAGAAAGAACTATTAGAGAGAAAACCAGCAAGGATATAAAAAAAAACCAGCAAAGATTGCTGACTGGTGTGCAGAGAACACTCCACTCAGACCACAGAGCACACTGTTTTTTCAGGCAACCGTGAAGCCGTGAGCAAGACAGAGCATATCTTGGCCATACAGCAAATGCCAGCAAGTTTGACAGAGTTACAATCCTATGTAAGATGTTCTCTGAGCACAACGGCCTCAAACTAGATACCAATATGGAAAGACAACAGGAGCAGCTCTGGACACTTAGAATTTAAACAAGACACAGAATTCTAAACAATCCATGGGCCAAAGAAGTCTCAAAGGAAAAATTTTAAAAACATATAGCATTGGATGAAAATAAAAGTACAACATATCAAAACACGTGGAATACATGGGAGCAAATTTCATAAACTTATACACGTTTGCATTAGAAAAGAGGAAAATCTCAAATCAATATTCTAAGTTTTTAGCTTAAGCAACTAGAAAAAAGGAGTGAAATAACCCAACACAAGCAGAAGAAAGTATTATAAATAAGAGGGAAAAACAGTGACGTCATACACAGGACAGCAATAGAAAAAAATCAGTGGAGCAAATATCTGGTTCTTAGAAAAAAATGAACGAAATTGATAAATCTCTAGCAAAACTGAGTTCAGTAAAAAGAGGAAAGACACAAATCACTAATACTGGGCAGATGTAAATTTGACAACTTAGAAGAAATGAACCTTTCTTTTTTGTAGAGACAGAGTCTCACTCTGTTGCCCTCAGTAGAGTGCTATGACATCACAGCTCACAGCAACCTCCAGCTCTTGGGCTTAGGTGATTCTCTTGCCTCAGCCTCCCAAGTAGCTGGGACTATAGGTGTCCACCACAATGCCCAGCTATTTATTTGTTGCAGTTTGGCCAGGGCCGGGTTTGAACCTGCCACCCTCAGTATTTGGGGCCAGTGCCCTACTCACTGAGCCACAGGCACTGTCTGAAATGAACCTATTTTTTAAAAACCAAAAACTACCAAAACTCAACTAAGATGATATAGACAAACTGATTAGTCCTAAAACCTGTAAATAAGTTGAACTTGTAATTAAAAATCTCACGAGTGATTATTGACAAAAGTACAAAAGCAATTAATGGAAGAAGCAAAGTCTTTTCAACAATGGTGCTAGAGTGGAAATGCTTAGGCAGAAAAAATGAACCTCAACCTGAATCTTACGCAAAAACCAACGTGAATTGTATAATGGACTGGAATGTGAAGTGTGGAACCATACACATTTTAGGAAAAAAATAGGAGAAAACTTTTAGGACCTAGGGAAGGCAAAACATTCTTAGACTTGACACCAAAATCAAAAAAAGAAAGATTTGATAAATTGGATGCCATCAAAGTTAAAAACTCTTGTTCTACGAAGAGGATGAGAAACATGCTACTAAGTGGGATGAAATCTGTGCAAACCACATATCTGACAAAAGACTTATGTCTAGACTATACAAACAGTTCTTAAAACACAACAATATAGAAACATTTTAAAATCCAGTTAGAAGTGGGCAAAGAAATGACGCTAGAGATGGTCAGTAAGAACACGAAAAGATGTTCGATAACATTGACCAGGATGAGATATTGTGATGCAGGCTCAGCATGGCTAAAATAACAAGCACAGTGACAACAACAGGTGCTGGCAAGGATGTGGAGAGACTGGATCACTGCTCCATTGCTCCAGGAACATAAATAGTTACACCCACTCTGGAAAACAGTTTAGCATTTTCTTATAAAACCAAACACGCTCCTCTCACACAAGCCAGCCATTGCGCTCTTGGGACTTAATCCCAGTGGGATGAAAACTTAGGCTTACAGTAGAACGTAGGCTTATTCAAAATAGGCCTCCTGACCGGAAACAACTCAGGTGTCCTTGGAGGAGTGACTGTCCAGATAAACTGGCTCATTCATACTGAGGAATAAATACTCAGTGTTAAAAAGGAATAAACTGTTGATACAGCAACTTGGATGAATCCTCAGAGAATTATGCTTGATGAAAAAAGCCTATTCCAAAAGTCATGTCATGTCTGATTACATTTAAGTAATGTTCTCAAAATAACAAATTGACAGGAATTGTGCAGGTTGGTGGTTTCCAGGGGTCAGGGTAGGGATGGATGGAAGCTGGAAGGGGGTGTGTTTAAAGAACGACACACTGGTGGTTCTTGTGATGGGTGTGTCCTGTGATTGTGCAAAGTCAATACCTTGGTTGGGACACTGTGAGGACGGGAATCTTGCAGGGTGCCGCCATGGGGGAACTGAATAAAGGGCACATGGGGTCTCTCTGTATTATGTCTTACAACTGCATGGGAATCTACAATTACCTAAAGATAGAAAATTTAGTTTCAAAAAGTCTAAGGAGCCAACCATATGGCTTTCACGTGTGTTTAGTGGCCTGTGACGGGAGGGCTCCGTGCATTGCCCAATCTTCCATTCTTCAAACGAACACTGTGTTTAGAGCATTACCCTGTGTCACGCCCTGTTTCATCTCACTTGTTCCTATTTTTTATCATCGATACTTCTGAGTGAGATTCGTCTGAAATTTGTCTTTTTGTCTGTTAGCCTTGTGTCCAACTGTTGTGCTGACTTTAAAATGTTTTGACTGTTTTACTTTTCTATCTATTCTTTGAAAGTTTAGATAGCATTAGAATGATTTTTTCCTTGAATCTGAGATATAATTTTCCCTGTATCACTTGCAGTTGTTGCTTTAAACATTGTGATATCATATTACCTGTTGCAGGAAAAAAAAAATAATAGACTCTCCATGTTGACCCTTCTTTTTCCTCCCAGCATTCTGGTCTTGCTTTTTCTCTCGTCTGTCTGAGGTGTCCGGAGGTATTGTTTGAACTATGTGTGACGTATCGATACGTTTTGGGACTTTTACTCCAGAAACTTTTTTTTCTATTGATAGGTGAGGTTTACCCATGAATAGATAGTGAAATAGCAGATATTTTTCTACTTATATTAACTCATTTGCCTTTTTAAAGATTATTTGTTTGCCATAAAATAGATCTGTCAGCTGAGTGGGTGCACACGGGTGTGAATATTTCTAATAGCTTACATTTTTATAGTGGAGCCTCTATTTCTTAATGAAAAATATTAGATTATATCGAATCTCTCCCAACTCCAAGAATTTATTCTCTTGTTCCTTCTCCTGGCTTATGTCCCCCAAGCTATCATTTCAATTTAGGTTATATTATATTTCTAATTTCTGATGATTACCTTCAGGATGTTAAATGTAATACTGGAATTTCTAGCACACATTGCCTATTCCCTTATCCAAATGCATGGGACCAGAACAGTTTGAGGTTTCAGACTTTATGGATTTCGGCATATTTGCATATACATAATAAGATATCTTGGAGAGGTGATGCAAGGCTGAACATTAAATTTGTTTATATGTCACATATGCCTTACACATAGCCTGAATATAATTTTACATTAATACAATAGTTTTAATAATTTTATGCATGAAACAAAATTAAGCCATCAGAAAAAAGGGATGTCATTGTTGCAGCCACTCATGTGAACTATTTGGGCTTGTTTCATATCACCACCGTTCCTGACCCCTAATATGTATGTTGCCAATAAGCCATCATTTCCTTATACTCATTCACACGTAAGCACTTAATAGTAAAAATATGAGCTGTCATTAATGCATGAAGAAGTGATGTGCTGAGACTAACTAAGCAGCAGAGTGGTGACACCAGAACCTACGTCAGCTGTTAACCAGTAGCAGTGACAATGGCTGGCTTCAGCCTCCACCTACAATGCCATGTCATGAGCAAAAGGTTACAGAACCCCATGTTTTACTTTCTAGGTGTGAAGAAGAAACATCAGAGCAGCTGAGGGATGGAGGGCCCTGGAGGGATGCTGAAGTGTTCCTCTGGGTGGCTTTTCAGA
Source organism: Perodicticus potto (assembly GCA_963574655.1). Taxonomy (NCBI): domain Eukaryota; kingdom Metazoa; phylum Chordata; class Mammalia; order Primates; family Lorisidae; genus Perodicticus; species Perodicticus potto. The sequence continues at coordinate 21,650 of CAUYRH010154888.1, forward strand.
TGCTTCCTCAGAGTCACCTGCCTCATGAACAATGTTTTCTATCCTAGAAGTCTCTCCTTGATTTTATAAACTGCCATGATTCCTTGTTCTGTTTTGAGCCCACGCTGCTCCATCTTCAGCAGCCCACCCTGGACTTCCACCTGTCATCTGTAGCCACACTTTCTGCTGTGTTCACCGTGGTCGCTGGCATGATCACCTTGGCTCAAACCATTTGGGTTCTTTCACCATCAGTCAATGAATGAACAACAGCCTCACTGTCCATGTGAATGCCTTCTATGGCCACTCCCTCCAGCCCACTGACAGACTCTGAATGTGTATTCTTTTCATGTTTAGGGAGATCAGACAGCATTTTCCCCATGACAGATGAAACCCTCTGACGTCTCCACTTCATTTCTCATAACCAGTGAGCAGTCTTGGAACGGAGGCTGTCCAGGCGTGCACGGCCCTGTCTTTGCTGACGGTTCCCAGCATTGGCAGCAGCACCAAGGGTACCCTTCATGATAGAGTCCTTTTTAGAAACTTCCACACCCACATTTCTGTGTGCTGTTCGAGAAGTTGTTTTTATGTTTACTCTTCATTAATCTAAGGATGTGGGATCATGTAGCTGATTCAGTGAAGTCACATTTGGGAGAAAGTAAGTGGCCTAAACATTATATTTGAGGAGAATTTCAGCTGAAGGATGAGCAGACTGGTTGTCAAGGAATAAAGTCATGCAGTGCAGCTTCCTGTGGCGAGCACAGTGGCTGGAACAAAAGGTTTGTGAAGCCAGTCAGAAAAGATGTCCCTGGTGACTCACGCCTTTTGTTAGTATAATAATGGACTAGTGAGGAACGCACTCCTTGAAAACAGCAAGGTCATAAGTAACCTTTGGCCTATTACAGCAAGTTCACACTTGAGCGTGTCCCAGCGGCTGTTCTGTCCTCCGCAGCCTTGTTTCCTATGATGCCTGTGGTGCTGTCGTAGGGTTGTGTTATATAGACTTGCTCTGGCGTCAGATTCCCATCAGCATTGACCTTGGCAAACTCGTCAATGAATTTCTCTGTTGATTCACAATCAGCAGATGCTTAATCACCACAAATCTTTGAAAATCTAATGCTTTGTCTTTTCTGAAATCCTTGCGACCAGCTTGTTGAATACTACTGTTCAACAGCTCTTCAGTTTCAGTTCATCATGATATATCTGTGCTTGTTTTGTACGCTGAACAGTATGCTGACAGGTGCACGCTTTTAATACACAACTGAGATCTCCGTTGTTGGTTTTATGCAGGATTTTCTCGTTTTTATCAGCTTCTGTTTAGTACTTTCATCCTAGACCTTCAGCAGTGTGCCCTTCTCTTTCTTCAGCTCACGTGGTGTCATTCAAACATGACACTCTTCCGTACGATGTCCCACACGCACATGCCGTCCAGTTTCTCCAACAGCTTGGTTTTCTGTGCTGTGGGCAAATATTAGGCCTCCTTTTTTTCTTATAACTGTTACCCACAGGAGTATCTGTAGTTCTTTTAGACATTTTCAACCATATCTTTATACCACAGAGCAGAGAGTAAGGAAAAAAAACCTAAGGAGTAAGCCTCATAGGTCTCGGTCCTGTGTGGGATATTGTGGGGACCTGCCATTGGTACCTTCAGACTTGCAGTGTGTGGAGCATCGTGGGGACCTGCCATTGGTACCTTCAGACTGCACACATGACATTACCCTCTGTGGTACGCTTGCATGGGGGGATCTGGCTGTGTGCAGAAAAGGCATATTGCAGCTGGAGGAGGCTGGGAGGATCTCTGTGCTGGGCACCTGCATCTCAGCTACACCCTGTCAGATGAGGGGAGGTGTGGGCTTGTCCCCTGTGTCCTCATGTCTGTGCTCGCGAAGTTCTGCATCTTCACTATAGACCATGTGCAGCCTCTTTGGCTGTGTCACCTGCTGTCCTCTCTTCTTAGCCTGTGTACTGTCACTCCACAGGGTCAGGACTGAGCCTGAGTCCCTTCCACTCCTGCCTCATCTGTCCCGTCCCCTCCCCTTCCTGTCATCCCTCCTCTCTGCCTCCAGGCTCTGGGGAACCCACCTGCTCCTCTCTCTGCACCTACACCGTCTGTTCCTCTGTCTCCTCTCTGAATCTGAACCTTTTTAACATCCTCCCAGTCTGTGACCCAATGCGCCTTCCCTGGTTCTGTTTCTCCCAGCAGCGTCCCTACATGGGGCCTTGACATCAACTCCGACTGTGCCTCTGCCTTGGTTTCACCCCCTGGCCGAGCAGCAGTGGTCCCTCACGTGGAGGATTTTGTCACTGTGTGTCCCTCTGTCAGACCCAGGTCACACCAAGACTTCACCCTTGCAGGCCTCCCTGCCGTCCCACGTGAGGCTCCAACACCCGTCTGGTGGCTGATTCTTCTCAAGTGCTGCTCAGTGGCCCCTCGGTCAGTGTTGAGGCCTGGCCCATCTCCGTGCTGAGACTCCGCAGTGTCATAACCAGGCCACTGTTGTGACACCAGGATCCGGCCCAATGGCTCCCTGTTCACGACCCAGATTTCTGCACCAAGCCTCCCTGCTCCCCGAGGCTGGGTGGTGGCTTCTCACACCTCCTGCTGTTGTGAGTTTATGCTGAGCCCCGGCCACCCCCAGCACACAGAGGCAGCACCAGTGCCACCCGGCCCTGAATCCCCCTCCACCTGGCTGTCCGCAGGAAGGATCCCCTCGATGACCCATGCGGCTGTGGTGCGATGTGTGGCGGAACTGTGATTGATCTTGTTATCATTATTGAAATGTTTTCATCTTGTCTCTCCTGTAGACAGTTAATGTTTCAAGGCTTGGGGCCTGTCTATTGCCTTTTCCACATCCGCAGAAATCCCTCTCACATGAATTTAGATTCCCTTGGATACTAGCAGCCGCAGAAGAGGCTGGATGTGGCTGAGGCATCTCCTGTTGGACCAGGAAACAGGGCCTTGGGGCTGAGTCCACATGTGCCATTTTGGGGGATGCTTTGGATCAGCCACTTGGCTGCTCCCCGCCTCAAAGCCTCACTGGATGCCGTCCTGTGGGCATTAAGTCACACCAGGCATGTGTGAGACAGCGCTCTGTGAGACATACAGTATTGCGCAAGTATAGAACAGGAAGATTTTAAGCTCAATTGACGCAATGACCCAAAATAAAATCAGCTAAGAGTGTCAGGGATGAGCCATGGAGCTTTTAATAATCATCATATTTTAGGTCTGTGACTTTATGCTTTGCATTAAAGTGGCACCACATTAGGAATAAAGAAGTCAAAAGTTTTAATTTACCATTTTTGACTTAAGGTCACTGATTACTTTCAGGGTCTCATGTAGCAAAGACTCTAAACAATTTTTCACTTTTTTTTTTTTTTTTGAATAGCAGCTACATTCTGTTTGTGGTGTCTACTAAAATAAAGTTACAGTGGAGTTTCTTCAGGGTTCTGATGGCTCACACTTGTCCAGGCCTAGTTTTTTCTTTTATTTGCAAAAAAGGAAGCCACTTGTTGTCCCTGTGTGTCTATTCTGTTGGCACTCGAGGCTCCACTAAACCCCCTCCTCAGAGAGCTTTTCTGACCCGCCTCCCCAGGTGCTCAAGCTCTGAGCACCTGTCTGTGCCGTGGCAAGCACGGTCGGCACCTACTAATTAGCTAGGACTCTTAGGGATGGAGGAACTCCTAGGGCAGCAACCGGTGGGCTCCATCTGTCTGCTCTGCAGTGTTTAACCTGGAGCTCTATGTGGGGGAGGTGCAAAGCTTTGTCCAGAACCCTCTTTCCCCTTTTTTTTTCTTTCTAGTCAGGTTATGTGATTGTGTTCATCTTCATAATTCCTGACATTTAGCCTTTGAGGACGGAACCAGGCAGACTGGGCAAACCAGCAGCACTGGAACTGGTGTAAAGACACACCTGCTGTATAAACCAGCGTGACCCAGCAGGGACCTGGGCTGGGTAAACTGGCGGCACTGGAACTGGTGTCCTGACACGCCTGTTGTATGAACCAGCATTCCTGCAGGAACTTGGGCTTGAACACTGGGAATAAGAGCTATCTGCATCTTAGAATCTTACTGCTTTCTTCCTAATGTCCTTGTGACAATGCATTTGTGATACTCTGGAAGGCTGACCAGATACTTGCAGAGGGCAGAGTCAGATACTTTGTTTGCTAAAGAGAAGCAGCCACGTGAACACCCCCAGACCACCACCACTGCGGCCTGGAGAGCTGGGCAAGTGCTGCAAAGCCCCTTGGTTATTCTCCAGGAACCAGCTCTCTCTTCCTGAGTCAAGCCTTTCACTTAACTGGCTGCAGAGTCAGTGCCAGAGTTAAATTCCCCAGCTAGAAGGTGCTAACTCCAGGTACTCCAAACCACACTGTTGGACTTATTTTGATGCTTTCCAGTTTTCTTATCAAAGAATAATAATGCCAAGAATAATAATGGCCAAGGCAACCCAAATACATCTCAGGGCTCATGTGGCAGAGTCTCTGTACAGCATGACAAAGCTGCCATCTGATCCAGACACCTTATGATACAATGTAGCTTTCATAGGTATTTCTAAAGGGCACAAGAGTCAGGTGGGGAAAGCCGCTCCTCCATGAGCACAGCAAGGCTGTGAGGATGGCGCCACCTCTGGCAACTTATAGGAAATGCCGGAGCTGTCCTGGTGAAAGACCAGGAGAGTTAACACAGCAGTGGGGGACAGGAAGATGAGGGCGGGAGGGACAATTCTTAGCTATTTGGCACGCTGCAACCTTACCCCGAGCCATTGCTGTTGATCAGCAGAGTAAGGAACTATAATGAAATTAGGATCATTTCCTATAAGTTGCCAGAGGCGGTGCCATCCTTCGAGAATAAGGGCGGCCACCGCTTCATAACATGGAGTTAAAACCTGTTTCGATATTGTGCTCAGATGCATCCGTTGTAAAGGACCGAGTGGTTGCCATAAAAAGCAGCAGGCGAATGAGAAGCAGGAAGAGTTAGCAAACAGACAGGACAATTAGGGTCAGCGCGAGTGAGCTATGCCCATTGCAGAGCCGGTTCACCTTGGTTACAGCGTCTATTGTAGCCGTGTTGCCCCCTTACCAGTCTCGGCCAGGCCCTTTCCACGCTTCTGAGTCCTCATTTGTGAAGCGATGACAGTTATGTTTCCTCCAGACTTGTGAGGACTGCAGGGCCCCCTCACAAGTGCCAAGGTGCCCATCAGGCGTGCACTTGTCAAGCTGCCACACCCTGTCCTCGCTGCTGGGGGGATGGAGCAGGTGGTGGGTGTCTGGGGAGCCGGTGCTGCCTGTGGGTTTCAGGTTCACCAGGTGCTGGAACCAGGCAGCCAACATGATGCGCCCGCGTGGGAGACAGACAGGCCCAGCTTGAGAAGCGACTTCAGACATGACCAGGTTCACAGAGGCTGCACACGCCCTTGGCAGGGCCTTCCGGCAGCATCGTCACCTCTGCGGCTTCTCCCCAGTGTGTCCTGCCCCTCCTCACACCTCCTCCTCTTCTCTTCTCCTTCCTCCATTCAAGGACTTGCTTGAGAAAAAAATGTCTTCTCTGAGGGAAGACCTCGGGCCCGGTCTCCAGGTGAGGTTTCCGTCTGTCCCGCCGAGAGGTCAGCGTGTCCTCCCAGCCCTGTCTGCTCCCCAGGCCTCTGCCCAGACGTGTGAGGCAGGGACTGTCTCCTCCCAGCCCAGCTCTGCAGCTGCCCACACTGCACTCACAAGGCTAGTTCCTGAAGGAGCAGAGAGGGGGTTCGTGCCTGCACCTGGCCTCTGCCCGCACACGCTCCCCTCCACCTGCTGAAAGCTGGGGCTCTGAGGCCTGAGCCACGGGCAGCAGGCGAGCAGAGGCGAGGAGCTTTTGGTGGAAGCTGTGGTTGGATGACACCACTCCTTCCTTCCCTCGAGCTGGCTGGCAGCTCTCTCACCACCCAAAAAGATCCCCTTTCCGGCCGCATGTGGACGGTGCCTGGTGGGATCCCGTGTGGCCTGTTTTCCCGTGTTCCGACTTGCTCTCTCCCTTTGTGACCTTCTCCAGCAGGTGAGCTGTAGATGGAACCAAAGGAAGACACGGCACAAATGTGTAGGCAGGAGAAGGCGTGGACACAGAGAGGTTGCTACTCATTAGCTTTTTACAAATGTACACAGCAGACTATGCAACCAAAACATACATACCCCTGTCATAGTCTGAAATTGAAAGGAAGAAACTTATCGGCTCTTTAAATCAGTTTTGCAGAGGTTGCCATCATTCAGCATCCACTGAGGGCATGTGCCTTGCAGCCCAGGACTGCATGCTGAGGCTGCGTCTCCCACGCTTGCCGGTCCTGTTTCTGTTGTGAGGCCAGGAGGTGCGCCAGCTCCCTCTGCCTTGCAGTCTGGGCGGGGTGCCACCTCCTGTTGCCGGGAAGTCTGGGTTGCATCACCGCCCTGCCTGACTTCTCCGCTCCCCCAGGCTCTGGGCACAGTTCCCTGGATTAAATCCCCTTTGTCTAAAGTACCTAGCAGGCTATCCATTTCCCCGCCTGGGCTTTGACTGACCCAGCCCTGCAGGAACTGACTGTGTGGGGCCTTGGTGGTCATGGTTAGAAGTTTGCTCTTACAATTAAGTCCAGGAGGGCCCGCACAGCACGTCAGAGCAGATAGACTGATATCAGGCTGTGGGGATCATCCACACAGGGTCTGTGAAAACCCAATGTGAGCATTCACCTGTTCAACCCACACATACTGCCTGGAGATCACTCATGGGATCCCGGGGTTCTTACTCCTGCTCAGGCCCTAGTGTTCTGTGACCCGAGCTCAGAGAACACACCTTGCCAAAGTCAATGGCTCCTCCAGGCACCGGTGTCAGGGCCTGGCTGGTGGACGCCCTCTGTGTCCAGCGCCCCCCAGGCCTCACGTCCACTGCTGCTTGCACCCCCACATCACCGCCTTTGGGGTGCAGATCATCCCAACTCAGCAGCAGAGCCTGCTCTGTGTGGGACCTAAACCGCGCAGAGGGGCTGTGACAATGTCTGTACATTTTCAGTCATTTGCTAGGAGAAGAAATTATGTTTTAAACCCTTTCATCGACAGAATTCATCACAATTAAACTGTCAGATATTTAGTGAAAACAGAACACCAGCAGCGTGAGAGGCACAAACAGGCCGCCGTGCTTTGCTATTAGAGCAGGGCCTTGATTCTGGGGAACACATGGTGTGGACGGTGTCAGAGCTGCAATGAACCCATGTGGCCGTGAGCGGTGACGGGTGGGCAGGATCTGCACACATGCCTGCTCTGACCACAGGGGCGTGCTCGCTCTGCCATCTGACTTGGGGGACAAAACTGCAGCATTAATGGATGAGACCCTTTGTGAGGAACCCAGTGCAAATGGTGAGGGGCTTAGACAGAGCCCACGTTTATAGATGCTCATGTGGCCCTGGATGGTGATGTATATTCATGTACCTCAAAATATACTTTCATCACACAAACACAGGACAGATGACGGGAGGAGGCATTTGTAATATTTATGCAAAAATAAAAAGGCATAATTAGCTGACCCTGAGAGAGGAATGATTTTCCAGGTGGGCATTGTAAGGACACAGCCAGCAGCAGCTCTGGCTCTCGGGGGCCCCTGACACCCCTTCCGAGGGGTCCATGCAGCTAGAACCATTTCTCTAACAGTACTCAGGAGTTATTTCCCATTTTTCCCTCATGGTGTGATGACGGTCAAACTAGGCCTTTGGCTGGGTCAACACATTGTCCCCAAACAGCCCCAGTTATTACTGGATTTTTGCTGTCGTGAACAAAATTTTAAAAATACTAGTTCGGCTTCAGGATGTCCTTGACAAGTAGTATGGGAGTCTTAGTTTTATTCCATTGTGACTCTCTCTTGAGGGGTCTGTGTGACACGCTGGTGCACGTGCACAGCTTTTGTGTTGCATGAGGAAGAGGCAGGTCATCTGCAGGAAAGCAGGTGTCTGCGGGAGCTGCGTGCTCTGGGCAGACCCTCACTCTGGGCCTCATTCGTAGGGGACCCTGGGCAGATGCTTCTCAAACCTGAGCTAAGGGTGCTTCCCTGCGGGAGGCTGATGGTACTTGTTGCTAATAATCAAATTCAAGCTTCTGATGAAAATTAGAATTTTGGAATGCCTATGCCCCACCCCCATGCACTTGATGGCTTCTCAGTGTTTGTCTAATTAACTGATGGAAATACTAATTAATGTGATTTTTAAAGATATTGAATAATAAAATGCATCAACATTCTTCAGAAAATATGCATAAATCAGGGAAGATCTGTTTTCAAATGACTCAAGATTATTTGATAACATCATTAAGATGGTAAAGTCATCATTTTTGGTGAAAGAACCATTCACAGTACAGGATAGGCTGAGGATTTTATGGCACTGAGGATAAGAAACTCACTGATGGGGCTTCAGGCTCCACATTCCAAGCAACTCCAAGAAGCTATCACTCGCCAGGACCGGTGTAGTGTCAGAGAAGAAAATCTACGGGGATCCGGAAAAGCCGCTAAAGTCCCTCCCCCTCCAGCACACCCCTACTGGGACGGGGCAGGTGGGAGACACCAGCTATCTTCTCTGCTGGACCAGAGGCACAAGGGCCTGTGATGCACAGAGCAGTGCCACTCTCCCCACCAAACCATTACTAAAATACGCTACTTATGCTAACTTGTGATGGGTTTATTATTATTTTCACATGAATCAATAACTAATTTTTTTTAAATCCTAGGTCTTATTTCTTAGTATGGTAAACATCAACATATATGAGCCACATAAACCCAAAGGCTTTGGGGGCTTCGATCATTTATTTCTGGGACATTAAAGGGGTCCCAAAGATGGTGAGGCTGAGAGCGGCCGAATGGCCGGCACGCTGTCCCCGGGCTGCCAGACTAAAGTGCCTCCAGGTCTAAGCTGGACCCCTCGGCCCACGGTTTATCTCCACTCATCATTGACTCATTCCTCTGGCCTCCCCTGGCCATTTATTCATTCTCCTGGCCTTTCTTGTGCATCGGGCTGGGGCTTGTGGTGAGCTGAGCTAATCTGGGAGGGGCAGGTAGAGGTCTGTGGACACTTGGCCTTCTGCTAGAGCAGGGAAGGGTGGACGGGTGGACAGCACCACCCACCCAGCCCAGGCAGGAGGGGCTGTGCCCTTTCCCTCATGCCTTGGTCAGGGAGACCTGACGAATGTCATCCCTCTGGGGGAAGGGCATCTTGGGAACACAATCAATTAATTTTCAATTAAATTTTGTTTATTTTTCTCATTTGAAAAATTGCTGAGTATTTGTATTAAACAAGGCAAATGGTGTCTGCAGACCAGCTCTGTGTCCAAGGAGCATTTGTGCTGCTTGCAGTGAATGTGGGGTCCACAGCAGTCCACGTGGGGACAGGTGCTCTTCTAGGAAGACAGAGCCACATTTGTTCCTTGGGAGCCTTCATGGCCAGAGGGGAGGACATCGGCTCTCACAGGGATCTGGGTAGAAGCTCGGGAGAAAGAGCCCAGGAGAGTGTCCAGGCCAGGACTGCCCCTTTCTGGGTGGGGCCCATGTGGCCCTGAAGGCTCATCTGTCTCAGGGTCCCGGTGAGGCCCCGCTGGCTTGAGAGGCAGAGGTCTGCATTGACGGCCCCATCTCTGTGCTGGGACCCTCTGGGGGAGGCGTAGGTGCATATGTGTTGTGGGTGGAGGGAAAACATTCACTGGTTCTCGGCCAGACCCAGGCAATTGTTCTCTGCCACAGCAGGGCCAACCGGCAGGGCCTGAGAGGAGCTCCATCCTGGCTCTGCACGTGCGAACAGCGGGTCCTGTGCTGGGCCCTGCTCCTGCTGGTTCCCAGTAGGTGCTGGTGCTGTGTTCCCCAGGTCAACAGGAGGACAGTGGCAGCCACCCCCGGAGATGAGCAGTGGGTGGCAGGAGCCCTGCTTGGCCACGTGGATGTGCCAGTGGGCTGTGATGAGGGGTTAGGGGGTGGGGTGTCCATGAGAAGCAGTCCTTCAGTGGGGAACGTGACTCTGGGGGCTGAGGAGGCCAACAAGGATTGTCCTCGTGTGGCCTCATGGACCATCAGCTCAGTCCCACGTAAGCCTGAGGACCATATATCTGGGGCAGGAGGGAGGTGTGCACGATGCTTATCCTGAGCTGACACCCACCTGGGAAGCCAGGCAGGCGCTGCAGCCCTGGAAGGACTGGAGCCTGGGCCAGAGGGGCCGGGTGGCAGCCAGTGGAGCTGGGGACACGGGAGGCACAGGAGCTTTGGAACTCCTGCCTGAGAGGGTCTGACACACACACGAAGGACGGCTTCGGAGTCTGGCACAGAGCAGGACCCTCTTCGCATGGATGAGGGGGAGTGATGGAGATGGGGGTGTGGTCAGAGTGGGCGCCCCTCCAGAAATTGTCCCTAGTGGGGAAAGCTAGCTTCCAGGAGAAGAGGGTGGGAGGAGATGCCGTCTGGGGCCCGCAGAGGAGCTTGGCCAGGCTCACGCTCCTGCCCGTGGATTTGGGGAGGACCCACAGCAGAGGTCAGACCTGGCGATTGCTCGGAATCTCAGCAGGTCCACCTTCTGTTCCCCGTCTCCTGCCCTCTCCCCAAACCCTGAGTCCCAGTGACCGAATGGCCCAGGTGTCTCAAACTCAGGGTGGTTTCTCCTGTGCTCACCACACTTTTTACTGGAATGTTTTCCCCAACAGCGTGCTAGGGGGCTGCTGCTCCTGACTAAGATGCTGCCCGTGCAGCCCCTGTCTCCTACCCCTGCAGGCAGACCCCACTCTGCCTTCACCCAGCCTCCTGCAGGCTGTGGGTTCACAGGTGCCCTTGAGCAGTTTGTCTGCAGAGTGAGGAGTTGGGCTCTGGCCTGGGTGTTCTTTTTAGACCTGGCCAGATCCCTGGGGGCTGGACCACACTGGCAACTGGTGTGGATGGGGTGTTATGTGATGATGCCAGGAGCATGGAGGCTTTGAGTACAGACTCAAGAGAGGGGTTGAGTTTCATGTCAGGTTTGGGACAGGTGGGGAAGGGCTTAGGCCAGCATGAGAGCAGGTGAGAGGACGAAGAGTTCACCAGTCAGAGTAGAGGTGAGAAAAGGAGCAGGGAGTGGGGAAGAGTGCTCCTCCTGGGTGGGGCAGGTGCTGTGAGGATACCCCGACTCCTGGGACCCTGAGCTCACGCCCTGTGTGCTCGTCTCTCTGGTTAAGGGATGGCCATGACTCTTTGGTCCTGTGAGCTGTGGAGTCGACATGGATCTCAGAGTCAGAATGTCAGAGGCGCTCTCCTTTCCAGGAGCTGCTGCCCATACTGAGCAGACCCCACACACCCAACCCATGCAGGACATTTTTCAGCGTCCCCTCTCACGGGGAGGACAGAGGGAAAGAGCTGATCTAGTCACATTCACATTTCCCTGAAAGCAGGACGTGTCTTTTCTTCTTTCAGACGGTTCTATGATCTGCACACGGCTTGATTTTTCAGTTTCTGAGTTGCGTATGTTAATACCTACAACTAAAATTATGTTTTTTAAAACATATATTTCTCCCCATAGTTTTATCGGTTGTTGCCTGTATTTTTTGACACTATAATATTTGGTACATATATGTTCATGGTCATTGTGTATTCTTTTATATTTTCTTACTATCCATGTTGGGTGTATAATACTCCTCTTTGGTTTTTAGTATGGGTTTAATCTAAACATATTTTTCAGTCTTATACTAAGATTTTGGCTGTTATACATTTCAATTCTTTTAATGTTATTTCTTTCTTACATGTCTCATATAGATATTAAATTATGTATCCTTTAAAATATTCATTGTGAGAATCTAGTAATTGGTATAATCCAGTCACATTTTTATACTTAATACTATATTCAGAATTATTTAATCTGTATTATTTCACAATTTGTAAATATATTCTAAAAAATGTATCTGTTCAATGGACATTGAAACATATTCTACCACTAATGTCCATTGAATAGGTATTATTTTTTCAGTTTTTGCTGCTTTTGACCTAAATAGATTTTATTTTGATTCCCTTGCTGATCATTTCTAACTTCTTCAGAGCTGTACTTATTCTTCCTATCAATATTTAAAATTTATCAGTATTTATCTCTTCCCTGTGAATAAGATAAGTAACTGAGTCTATGCTTCCCCGCCCCTTGTTTTTTTTTTTGGACTCTCTTATTCCAACCTTTCTCCTATACCATGTAGATATCATCTAGAATTTTGGAAGTAGATTCTTATATATACTTTTGTCTTGTCTTGTTTTAGTCCTTGCTTTGTAAGTTATTTAGTCATAAATAGTTTCCATATTTTTAAGTTTTATTTCTTTTCCTGCTATAGGACTATCTTTTAAAATGTCTTTAAAAGAATCTTCATGTAACAAAAATTCTGTGGCTCCTGTATTTCTGAAAATATTCTTATTTGCCTAATGCATATAAATGATAGTTTAGCTAGATATAGAATTGTGAGTTTCAAGATTGTTTTCTTTCAGCATGGAGACTATCATTGTACTATCTCCCTGCATCCAGTCTTGCTGTTGATCAATATGATGTCAATCTGATTTGTATTCCTTTGAAAGTTATTGATTTCTTTTCCTCTTGGGAAATTTTATAATTTCATTCATCTTCTTTAATGTTCATAAATTTCTATAATGTGAGACATGGTGCACTCTCCTGCACCCCAAAGATTGTACATTGTATATCTTCCTCAAATCTGGAACATTCTTGGTCAATAAAGATTCAGGTATGTTCTCCCTTCTCATATTGTTTTTTTCCCTCTGGGATTCTAATATATAGATGGACAAATGTACTTTGCTTTTCCATATCTCTTTATTTTCCACTTTTTAAAATCCTTTTAATATCTTCTTTATTTCTTTCTGAGAATTCCTAAGGCAGTTCTTTTGATTATAGTCTCTAGCTAAATTCGTTATGCCACTTAACCCAGGTGTGTGTGTGTCTATTGTGTGTGTTTATCAGCTATGTACATTTTTAAAAATATAACTTCTTATTATTTGTCATCTTTCCAATGTTCTTCTATCTTATTTCTTAGAAAAAATTAAACAGGTTATTTTGAACTCTTGTTCTGTCTGTTCCATTTATTTGGTTTCATCGAGCATAAATTTCTTATCTTGTTGTCTTTCTCTCTATAGCAGCTGTATTTTCTCAAGAAGTCTCATTACTTTAGCCAAGATATTATATGCCCCTGAGAGATTATCTATCTTTGTTATAAATGGGTCTCTGATGGGAAGGGATAAAGCCACGCATGATCTTGCTCTGCTTCTGAAGAGTTGTGCCATAGAGGGAGGACTCCCCTCACTGAGACTAGCCTCTGGTATTACAATTGCATCTCTTCCTTGGCAGTGACCTTATTTAAGAACTCTCTCCTCAGTGTGATTTCTCAACATGTGAGCTCTGAAGGAGAGCACAGAAACGAGTGGCTGAAAAGCACTGGAAAATGTTTAGTAGAGTCCCTGACTTATCTGACCACTCCAGCTAGCACTGGGATGGCTGTTTTTCTCTAGCACAGAGTAAACTGGGCTACCTTGAACTTCTTAAATCCATGGATTGAAGTTTAGAAAATTCAGGCCATGGTCTTCTCAAATGTTACCTCTGCTTTATTCTCCTGGTCTTCTTCTTCTGTGACTCCAAATAAAAGTATGTTTGTCCACCTGACCTGCATTTGCATGTCTGCTCTTTCTAGGCTTTTCTCTCTTGGAGCTTCAGTTTTTTTGTCAACTAGTTCTGTCTTCTACTGTGCCCTGTCTGCTGTTAAATTTATTCAGTAAGTTTTTATTTTTTTATTTCAGGTACTATATTTTAAGTTAGGATGTCTATTTGGTTCTTTTTATGGATTCCAAACATTTTTGGAAATTCTCCATTTTTTTTCAGCCACTAAGTGCATTTCTCCTCTACTGGTTTTGACCTATTTGTAATTATCAATATTAAGTCCTTATGCGCTAATTCCAGTATCTGAATCATTTATGCATCCATTTTGGCTGGTTTTTATCAGTCATATCACAGTTTCCTATATCATACGGATGTAAGTTTTGATTATAGGAAAGTCATTGCATATACAAAAACAATGGAGAGTAAAGTTGTTGTTACTGTCCCTCTGAGGATTCCCCCTCCTCTTTTATTTTTTAATTTTTTTTGGCAAGATAGGAATTAGGTGCTCATCACCTCAAGCCACTTAAGAAATGATCTGATTTAAGACCAGGCTGCAGCATTATAAGCAGACTATCTGCTTTCCAGCTCTGAAGAATGATGGCTGACAGCGGGTCTCTCCAGAAAGTGAGGCTGTGGAAGGTGACACCCCACCTTTCTAGCCTGGTGGCTTCATCTCTCCTGCACTGGCTCGGCACTCAGCTACACACCTGTGGGAGAAAACGGCTACATATTTTGAGCTCTTCTAGATTCTAATCTCTAATCCATACTCGCTTTATTTTTTAAAATGTCCACTGACTTATCCCCCAGGAGAGTCCCTCTGCCTAGGAAAAGCCTGAACCTCAGCCTCTGTCCAGACGGAGAAAATGTCCTTTCACCAGGAGAAAAGCAAAAACGGTCAGTGATTGCAGCTCACCTCGGAAAGGCTCTTCCTATTCTGGAATGTGAATTTGGTTCTTCTACTCCCACAGCTGGTCAATGTCTTTATAAGTATGATTTTTATGATTTATTGTTTGTTTCTACTTGTGTTAAGAGTAGTGGTCTGCAGATACCTAATATACACTACTTGAAAACTAAAGACCCTTACAGTGGTTAGGGATAGACAGTTGTCTGCCCAGTGGCCTGAGAGAAGAAATAAGAACACTTAAACCCCCCCATGTCTGATCTGTGGGGTCACTCCCTTTTCTACTTTAGGTAATAATTTCTGCCTACATGGCCCTGCCCCAGGAGCTAAGTATCCAGAGGTTCTCAAAGTGGTCTTTTTTTTTTTTTGATCCACTGACTTTGTTCTGTTTTCTGCACATGACTGAGGTTGAGTTTGGGCGCTGGAACTAGTAGTAACTAGTGACTTGGCCATGATATCATGAGCCAGAGTTACTTATACCAAGACCCAATTCTGCCAAATATTACCTGTATCACCTCCCATAAACCATTTCACCTCTCCTTTCCACAACTATAAAGTGTGTTTGAACTAGTTCACACCCATTAAAATGGGTAAAAAGCATTTAAAAATCTTGAAAGCTTTAAATACTATGCCCAGGTAGGCAATTATTAATTCTTGTTCTTTGCAAACAATACTCTTAGAGTTTATTTCTGTATCGCCCTGAATGTCTGAGGCTGTAATTTATCTCCTTGGCTATCTGGGTTTTTCTGGGTTGAACCACATGTCAGAGTGTGAGTCCTTGAAAGGTCCTCATTTGCTCCCAGCTGACCCTCATTCCTCAGCGATCACTGTGGGCAAGTCCACTCTCCTCCCACGACTGGGAACTGGAGCAAGTTCCTGGAGAGAAGATGTCACACAAGAGCGTCTAGAATGACTGATGTTTGTCACCGCATTATTCTGCCGTTCCCTGGAAGGTTGGTGGGTCGGTGCTGCAGGAGGAACCACATGAAATCCGAGATCCTTCTTTTAGGAGAAAGATGGAACGGGGTCTGTTTTCATTTACATTGAACCATTTCTCACTAACCGGGATCTCTGGCCTTTGCTACTTCTTTCTACTTTATACAATGTTATTTCACTTTTTCATGAATTTCTCTCCCAGGAAAACTATGACATTTTAGCCAAATCTAGGAGAAAACAAGTCCCCAGGGCTCAAAAATGGGAGAAAGCGTGTGGTTTGCGCCGATGAAGAAGACACAGATGCAGCGGCAAATAACAAATTCAGAGGGCACACCTGTTCAGAGGCTGCTGACGAGCTGCTTTTCCCCCTAGTTGTTCTGAAACAGGAGAGTTGATAGTCTTGTTTGCATGTTGTCCCTGAGTGAACGTATGCACACATGGCACTGAGAACATTCATGGACACTTTTCTCCGTTTGGATTCTGCATTCAGCTGAATTACTCTTCTGGATCCACCCACCAGCACAGACCCCCAGTGACACCTCCAGTGGCACCTCTGAGAAGTCGTGTGCCCGGTGCAGGCTGGCGCGTGAGACACACAAGGCCACGTGTGTGTTTCAGGGGGATGTTCCACTGTCTCTCGAAGACGTGGGTCTGCGACCGTGTCACAACCCCCTGGGCTCCGGTCGCTTCCTTTTCCACACTGCCTGTGTCTGCAGGGATGTGGACAGCGGTTTCTCCTCTGTTTCTTTTTACTGCGAGTAAGATCTCCCCAGACACAGAGAAGACTAGCAGACTGGAGGATCTACTAGTTCCACGGACATTAATTTAGCACTGTTCAGTTCCATGCACCATGGAAGGATCTGTTGGTTCCATAATGAGGATCTATCCTGTTCCAAGCACCTTGAAAGTGTCTGTTTATCCCATGAACATTAATTGAGCACCTATTCTTTTCCAAGCACCACAGAAGGATCTGTTCATCCAATAAACATTAATTGAGCCCCTATTCTGTTGCAAGCACCATGGAAGTATCTGTTCATTCTATAACCATTAATTGAGCATATATTCTGTTGTAAGCACCATGATAGCAGCTGGGCCCAGGAAGATGAACAAAGTCTGTTTACTACCCTGAGAGTCCTCAGGCCAGCAGGGAAGGGTAAGGCCTCTGACAAGGAGGTGGGTTTCACAGCAGGCTGAGGGAGCAGGGCGGAAGCTCCTTCTGGTCACTCCTGAGCCAGTGCTAGGTGGAGGCAGACAGGATTAGAGGGTCAGAGCAGAGGACGCAGGTTGTGCCAGGATCCTGACAATAGGGCATGGAGGTTCTGTGATGTACTGCAGGGCCGTGATAGGGTGTGAATGGCATCAGAAGAGCTGGCAGTCCAGGGTGAGTCTGAGGATGCCACGTGCCCGAGTGGGAAGGGATTCATGGTCAGAGCAGCATGGGCCATGCCTCCAGGGGCCTGATTGCTAATTATGTGGCAAGAGTGCCCCTGTGGCATCTTAAGTCATGTCTTTAGGGTTTATAATTCTTGTCTTAGATACAAATACAAAGTTGCAGAAACGCTGCAAGAGGAATACAGAGAGCTCCCCTGTGCCCTCTACGCAGATTCACTAAGGGTGGACATCTCTGCGCACAGCATTTACTACTCTGGATAGATAGATAAGCAGACAAGTGGTCGATAAACAGTAGTTTATTATTGTGCTCAAGTTGCTCCACATTTGGTCATCAAGGGGCTATTTGCATTGGTATCTCCTGGGGACACCCATTCAGGGGGACAGACTGCGGGGGACGTGGACAGGCTGCCCACCGTGAGCTCTCAGGTATTTGGCTAAAATCCCAAAGCCACAGTCTTGGGTGAGGTGCCCGTCCTGTCTCCACCTGCTCTGTGTCACCCCCCTCAGCCACAGCAGAGCCCCCACCCCCAGCTGGCTCAGCTCCAGTGTCCCCCAGACCCTCAGGTTGGCCCCCTCTTCACTTGCTACAGGACCTGGCAACCAGGGGGCCCTCCGACTCCTCACTCCCAGGCCCCGCCCGGCAGCGGGAGCTCCGCCCACCTGCCCAGTTCTTGCTCCTGGGCAGGACCAGAGACGAGCTGTTTGGAAACACCCCTGGCAACGTGTAACCAGAATCATAAACGTGTTTGTTCCATTTGACCTTGTGGTGACATTTCTGGGAAATCATTCCGGAAGAAAATCCCGACACTGGCCCAAAGCCTGTGCATGGGAGGCTTGTTGCAGAATCGCAGGACGCTGTCAGAAGGGAGCCCAGGGGGTTGCAGTGTACTGCAGGGATCAAATGTGGCCTCATGTAGAATTTTCAAGATTCTGAAGCAACAAGAAAGATGTCTATGATGTGTTATTAAGCAGAGCACAAAGCCCCGTGTCTGCCTTGAGTGAGTCGTGGAAGACAGGCAGACACATTTTCCCTGAGTCTCTGACTTCGGGATTTCCCCGAGGAGGGGGTATTCTTCTCCGCCTCAGGAATTCTTTGCACACACGGGGTGGAGGCTGGGATGGGGGGCACCGGCCTACACAGCCCTGACTCTTGCTGAAAGCCTGAAACTCATGCAGAGTTATCCCCTCGGAACTGGACCAGCGCGTGGGTAGCTCGGGGAGGGCGTGGGTGCTGCTTCCTCAGACCCGTATCAGCCCCACGCTGCACCCCCAGCCCCAGCTGCAGGTGTGTGAGCACGTGGTCCCCCGTAGCATGCATAGGAGTGGGTGTGTCAGCTGCAGCTGCGGGACCACCTGGGGGTGGGATGGGTCGTTTGTATTTTTCTTGTGTGCCATGGGAACTTTTCTGTCTGGAAATAAAGGACAACATCCGATGTTCTACCTGCACATTTACTGAGAAGAGTGCATCTTTGCTCATTATTCTTCATTGCCAGTTCTCACACCTGTATGGGGTTTTGTACTAAAATGCATCCCCCAGGATACATTAGATGGAGAACTGCCGGCCTCAGGAACAACAGGATGTAAAAAGATAACGTGTTAAAAGGAAAGCATGCTTCTAATTATAAACACTGTGCATGTCTCACGACGACATGGTGGACAGGCCTGATGCGGGACTGTGGACGGGGACCGTGGCCTCGGCATGTGCGTGTCTTTAAAGATACAGCTGAGTTCAAAGAAAAGGAAAAGAAAGGAAATCCCTGAGCAGCAGACTCGAACCAGAGCAGGTTGGCGAGCGCGTGAGCTTGGCCTGGAGCGCAGGGTCTGGGTTCAGGCCGGTGTCTGGGACGGGAGCCTGGGATGGCAGCCTCAGGCCTCTGAGAGAAAAACAAGTCTCCCATGAAGGCAAAAGAAGAAGTCTCCCAAAAATTTTATGCTACCCACGTGCTTTGGGAATCTCAAGTTGAAAAATTAACCTAAAATCTGGCCTCAGGCTGGACGGCTCATGGAGACTCCAGACCCTCGTTGTTCCACGGGGACGTTCGCCTGCCCAGGGACGGCCAGAGGAGGGGTCCCCACCAGGGTGTCTGGCCAAGTGAACAGGAGCCAGAAAAGCATTGCTGGCATTTTAATAACATCTAAAACAATAAAGAAACAAAGACACCCACTGTTGTGTCCCTGTGTGAATGTCCTGCCTCCTGCCACAGCACTCAGAGACCCTCTCACTGCGCCCTCCCTTAGTTGTTAAAAATTGTGGCATGATGTTTGTTCAGACCCATTATTTTTCTGTAGCAGAAAATAAATCAATACTGATTTTAAGAAAACACTCTGAAAAGAAACCAAGCAGGTGCCGGGGTCGTGTGGGGCTGAGCGGGTGGGTCCCGTCACTTCGGAGAGAGGATGACCAGAGCTCCATCCCCACAGCCTGCGCCACTCTCCACTTTCGCAAGGATGTAGGCGCTGAAGCCTCTGCCCCTTAGCTCTCCCCTCCGACAGGAGCTGAGGCGACAGCCCCTCGGGGACCACAGAGATCAGTCCTGGTGTGCGCCCGTCACCGGCAGCTTGTCTGCGCCTCCTGAGTCCTACAGTCCAAATCCGCTGTTCCCAGGAGGCTGATGTGATGTGAACTGGGCCCGAGCACCGAGTCAGGCCCGGTCAGCCACAGGAGCCTGCGAAGGCCAGGAGGACCTCCTCTGCTTGTGCACGGAGTGTGTTTTGCCTGGACTCGCTGCTGGGACGAGGGGGTGCGGAGGGGGTCCCGGTGGGCAGGTGGGCCCCCGGTGTGTCTGAGCGACACAGATGAACAGCAGATTACACGTACGTGGCGTTCTCGGAAGGCAGAGACCTAATCTGACCTGAAATGACCGTGCAGGTGGGGCTGGCAGCGGCTTGGGCCAGGAGGGAGAGAGTACGTGTGTGCTGGTCTCTGCCAGAACGGCCGAGCCACAGGGCACACGGCTCAAGACAGGGGCCTCCTCCAGGGCCTTCCAGGGACCCACTGGACTGGCCAGCCCAAGTGCTGGAGCTGGCAGGACGGGGGGTCTGGGAGCCACTCAGAGCAGTGCCTGGGGGCTGAAGAGCTCTTTCCTGCTCTGATTCGTTAGAAGAGCATTTGGGGGCTTCCCCTGGCTGGGCACATGGGCTCATTTGTGAGAAGGCAGGACTCAGAGTCTAAGTGTCTGTCTGCCGAGGTGGCCTAGCAGCCACCCAGTGCTGCTCCAGGGCACTCTGCAGTGTGACCAGTGTGCCCGCCATGGCCCAGAGACTCACTGTGCAGCCCTGTGGGCAGCCCTGCACCCTTCAGGAGAAGGGGCCACCAAGCGCATGGGCCCTGCGCTCCCAGAGCTGAGTCATTGCCCACCCATGGGGTGTAGCCCTTCCAGCCTCACTGACTGCTCAAGGACAGGGCCCAGACCCAAGGCTCAAGAGAGTGAGTTATTAGAAAGACATAGCTGAGCCCAAACCTCCTTTCTTATGCCCTCTGTCTCCGGTCCTAATCCTGGAGGCTCACACAGCACAGCGCTGATGGTCACTGCATCTGGGGACTTGATGGCTAGTGCTGTGTCCTCCCCTAACCACTCACTGCTAGCCACTCACAGACCCGGAAGCACATGTTGCCCTCTCGAGTCCCCTGGCCACCCACACGCGCCCTGTCACTCTGCTGTGTCTGCCCTTCACCTGGAATCCTCCCCCCAGACGCTCACACGTGGCTCTCACTGTCCCTGGCCCGCACACAGCCTTAGGTGTCCCTGTAGCTGCTCACCTGGGACAGGCCTGCTCTGGTCATGGCATGGCCAAGAAACTTCTGTGACTCTTTGTAACTCCTGCTCAGAGTTTAGCAATGACATGTTTAGATGTAGCCAGTATTTCCAACCTGAATATTTTAAATAAAAAGAATGATTGCTGTGTGTATAGCTGTGGAAATAAAACTGTGGCTGTTTAACACACCCTTCCTAAATGTATCATCTGAACAACTTTGTTCCACAAAATTAAGCATGCATTTCTACACCCATATGTGCAAGATGTGTGAGCCAGTGGACACGTGTTTCTAGAAAACATGCATTTCCCTGATTATGTCTTGGGGCATTTGCGTGTGAAGCCTCAGTGGTAAGACACGTGACAGGCACACTTTACCCCAAGGTCAGCAGCTCTGTGGTCTCAGTGAGTCATCACACAGCTGACGGTTACTGAGGGCCCAGAGAGCTTTAGTCCAGGCAAGTTACACCTATCAGCAGATACCCTATAAGAAATTAAAGTCGAGCATCTCAGAGATTCCTTATTCCCTCAAAATAACAATAACAAACATATTACATGTTAACATAAATAATGAAAAATAACTTTACTTTCTATTTTAAAAAATTAGTCAAAATAGTGAGTGATATTGCTTTACGAGTTTACAAATCTCCTCCGAGTCTGACTTCATAGATGGACCTCACACCTGTTTCCACGACCGCCAGCCGAACATGTTTTGGTTGAAGGAAGAATATCTAACAGGTAGGCCGTTGGAGCAAAACTCTCTCGATAGTTTTCCTTCTAATTGTAGATATTCCTCTTCGACACTAGACCAGGCTGCCCAGTCGGTGGTCTATTGTTCTGTTTTATTTTATTGTGGTCAGAACACTGGATGTAAGACCCACCTCCTGACCGGATCTGTGGGCTCCCAAGACAACGCTGTTTGCTATGGCCCAGTGTTGGGCTGCAGGTCTCTGAAAGGTCTTTATCCTTTGTAATTACGACTTGATACCCCTCGATTACCAACCCTCTCCCCCCTACCCCGACACCCTTGGACCCCCTCCCCCACTCTGCTTTCACATTTGCTGACATCACCACCCATCTCATCAGGAAAGTCTCTAAGTAATAGGAAGATATGAATTCTGCTGCTCTGGGAACAGAGCAGCTGTTCTGTCCCTATGAATTCTGCTGCTCTGGGAACCTCAGGTATGTGGGTCCCTGCAGTGCTGTCCTGCTGTGACCTGCTTATTTCACACAGCAGAGCGTCCCCAGGGTTCCTCCTGCATTGCTGTCCAGGGCAGGGTCTCCTGACTGTGCACACGACACTTCTCCTTCACCCATCACCCATTGGTGGACGTCTGCGTTGTTGCCGCAGCACCTTGGCTGCTGTGAATCACGTCCAAATCAGCAAAGGAATGCTAATTTCTCCGAGTCCTGATGTCAGATCTTTGGGGTAAATTAGACTGCTAGATCACTTGGGAGGTCTATTTTTAATTTTCTGAGGAAATTCCATACCGCTCTCCAGAGCGGCTGCACAATTTTGCGTCCTGACCTACAGCGTTCAGGGCGCCCAGTTCCTCTGCGTCCCCCCCCTGCACGTTTCTCACCCTCACTGATGTACGTCCATTTTTTGGTTAATGACAGCCGTCCTGGTCAGTGTGAGGCTGGCTTTGGTTGGACTTTCCCTGGTGATTGGTGACAATGAGCATCTTTTTATATACCTGTTGGTCATCTGCCTGGCTTCTTTGAAAATGTCTATTCAAGTTCTTCACTTATTTTTAAATTGAGTGGTTGACATTTTTGCTTGCCTTATAGTTCTTCAAATACATAGTTTGGAAATCGACCTTTTCAGATAGATGCCTTGCGTGTATCTTCTGCATTCCGGAGGCTGCTTTCCCGTTTTCTTGATTGTTTGGGGAGTTTTATACATTCTGGTCCTAGGTTTAAGGACAGAGAAACAAATCCACGATGTATGGTCGACAGGCTTCCAGGAATACATGAGGAGAAAGGATGTCTTCAAAAAATAGTCCTGTGAAAACAGAGCATCTATATGAAAGGCATGAAACTGGGCTCCTGTAATAGACACAGGTTTCCTGAAGGTTATTACGATGTGGAATATAAAACCCTACCAATAAGCTTTTTCTTCTTTGACTTTGAATGGCTCTCAAACTTTTGTGTGATTTTATAACATCATGTCTTGGCCATTTGGAAAGTAACGAGTCACTGAGTTATGCAGGATGTCACATGTATACACATTTCATCATTCAACATCCAAAACCACATTTGCTGACATCACCACCCATCTTATCAGGAAAGTCTCTAAGTAATAGGAAGATATGAAGATTTTGGTGGTGAATAAATGCTTTCCATCGTTCTCATTTTCACATGAAAGTTCATGTTTTATCATTGACAAAAAATACTATCAATGTCTTTCTCTAAAAATGATTGTTTTGTTTCATTCAGTTTCGAGAAAATACCTGCCAAACGCTAAAGTCTGAGTAGTTTGTAAGTCATTCTTTCAAGTGAAAATGAGGCGCCCAGGAAAAAGTGGCTGGCCCAGGTCTTAGCTTGCTTGTGTGGCTTTCCTCACAACCATGTTCCTGAGTTCACGGCAAGAGAGCCTTACGTGCACGCCCTTTGTGAGAATACGAAAAAGGCATGCACTTCAAACATTTAAGTTACATAAAGGGACCATTTTGCTATTTCACTCAGAACATTCCCAGTGGCTGATTTTGTTTTCCTTGTTTCCTGTCCCTGTGGGGCCGTGGCAGAGGGCCTGACTGCTACTCCCCATGGAGCCGTGCCATCACGCCAGGGACAGCACCAGCAGATCTACCCACTGTCATTCTGTGCCACCGACGCAAATGTCCACACAGCAGAAAAGAGCAGTGGCACCTTCACATCATGAAAATACTTTTGACTTCACAGACTCCTGAGAAGGACTCAGCAACCCCAGGGGCCAGGACCCCGTTTCAAAAAACACTGTGTTAGCCAAAAGATCTTGGAATGTTCCTGATTTCTCTCTTTTCTTCTTTCATGAAACACAAATTTTTTAACACCATCCATGTTTAAGGGAAGCTTCGTAAACTCACTGACAAATCTTTTGCATCAAACGATAGAAGTTAAAAATCAGAGATTTGGCACAGTAACTACAGTTCTGTGATTTGTGTACTTATCTGAAAGAAGTTTCAAAAGCATTTGACAAAACTAAAATGTATGTGAAATGTAGACAAAGGAAAATCCAAACTCTAAAATGCTCTAGAATTGGAAATTTTTGAGCCCCAACATGTTTCCCTAAGTGGAGTGTTCCTCACAAAGAACCTAAAAACTTTGCTCCACACACAACATTGTTAAATACGTCAAACAAAATTACCTTCCAGGTATGTGTATGAGGTATATATAAAACATGAGTAAATTTGTGTTTAGGCTTGGGTGCCGCCTCCAAGATATCTCATTAAGTATCCACAAATTTCCCCAAATACCTCCAAAATCTGAACCCCCAAACTCTCCTGGTATGAAGCATTTTGAATAAAATATACTCAACTTGTGTAAGATGTGCTCCTGTGACCCCAACGTCCAGCTTAAGAAAAGAAATGTTAGATCTATAGCTGAAGCCCCCAGGCCCCCCTCCCTGACCCTGCCCGGAGAGATTATCTCTATCCTGAACTGAGTGTTTATCCCCACCTTGAACTTCTAACTGCCCCCATGGCACGTGTCCTGAATATCGATACATGCGGTGGGGTGAACAGTGGTTCTTCCAAAGGCCTGTGGCCCAGAGCCTCAGAACATGAAATTATTTGGAACAAGGCTCATGGAAAATGTAATTATAGTCAGGATCTCAAGTGAGACCATCCTTGGCTTACTGGGAGGCCCTAAATTCAATGACTGGTGCCCGTATTGAGAAAGACGGGGGGATTTTAGACACATAGAGGTCATGTAAAGATGGAGGCAGAGACTGGAGTGATGGGGCCGCCAGCCGCTATCAGATAAGGCTCCTCCCTCCAGCCTTGGGAAGAAGCTGTCCCTGTCCACACCTGATGTCAGACTTCTGCACTCTGGAACTGTCAGGTGTGTGATGCTTTGTCATAGCAGCCCCGGGACATTTATGTAATAATAGCAGAAATTGAAGTACCGAGGAAGTGTGACCTCCACAAGAATGGGCCACACCAGTGGTGGCATCTGCGTGTTTTCTGCTGTGTGAGGAGGAGAGGGAGGGAGAGAGCCAGCAAGGGGAAGGAGGCAGGGGAGGGAGGCTGGGGAGGGAGGCTGGGGAAGGAGGCTGGAGAAGGAGGCTGGGGGAAGGAGGCAGGGGAGGGAGGCTGGGGAAGGAGGCTGGGGGAAGGAAGCAGGGGAGGGAGGCTGGGGAGGGAGGGTGGGGAAGGAAGCTGGGGGAAGGAGGTAGGGGAAGGAGGATGGGGAAGGAGGCTGGGGGAAGGAAGCAGGGGAGGGAGGCTGGGGAGGGAGGTTGGGGAAGGAGGCTGGGGGAAGGAGGCAGGGGAGGGAAAGAGGCTGGGGGAAGGAGAGTGGGGAAAGAGGCTGGGGGAAGGAGAGTGGGGAAAGAGGCTGGGGGAAGGAAGCAGGGGAGGGAGGCTGGGGGGAGGAGAGAGGGGAGAAAAGCTGGGGGAGAGGGCCTGATGGAAAGACCAGGGGCAGAGTGGGACCACAGGGGAAGCCTGCCCCTCCCCTGGCTGCACCCCATCCACCTGCCCGATATCCCCAGGCTGCCCCGCACCACCCGCAATGGGCCAGGGAGCAGTGGCCATCCCACCCCTCTCTCCCGACCGCACCACAGACAGTCCTAGAGCCTTCACGAGTGACAGTTACTGGAACCGAGTTAAGGGGGTAAAGAACAGAGCTAGGGGGTACGAGCAGGCAAAGTGCCAAAGTTTAACTGCAGCACAGAACATTCCGGAGAAGGAGCAGGTATGAGTAGAGGAGACCCTGGGTTTAACACGATTTGTCCTCTTATGCCGATTCCCTAATTTTATGTTAAATGAGGGTGGTTGATCCATTGTTTTCCTTGGGAAAGGGTGGAAGATTTCTGGAATTGGGAGCTGTACTCTTTACTACCCTTGCGAGACAATGTCCAGGGCTGCCCTGGTGTCTGTGAGCTGCTTTGGCATGGGAGGTGTGGTTTCAACTGTGTTAACGAGGGCAGGTCATTTGCAGACACCACTACCTCAACTGTGCCCATGCCCCAGATACCGCTGAGGCCTTGATCGGGTCTCCACCCTGTGGCTTCTCAGTTCTTTGTGGGTGGTCAGTCCTTGGAGACCCTCTGTTGTAGACCAAACTTCTGGCCAATTCTTGGGGGCCCTTAACATGTGGTCTGTTCCTTCTTGGAAGCCCCCTTCTGGCCAGTTTGGTCCCCCTCGGGGACAAGTCTCTCCTAGCGTCACCTGCCTCTCAGTGGACGCCCCTCAACTCGTCGCCCTCCTCCTTGCCCCCCAGGCTCGCAGTGAGGAGACGGCACGGCACAGAGGAGCCGCCGACCCCACCTGGGCTCCTCTGCCTCGCCCAGCGGCACGGTGCACCTGCCCCCGTTCATTAACCACCACCCAGAGACAACACTTCACCACATTCCACACTTCATCCTTGTGTCCTCAGTTGCTCGAGTGTCCTCTGACCCCTCCAGAATTTCACTTACGTCTGGTCCTCATATCTCTCTGTAGGTTCTTGGCTGTGACAGTTTTTCAGACTTTACCTGTTTTTGATAACCATGAAAGTTTTAAGGCCTATTTAGGAATTTTACAAGGTTTCCTTCAGCTTGCGTTTATCTGATTTTTTTTTCTTATCAGTAGACCGGGATTGTGTGTTCTTGGAGGGAGACCCCGGAGGTGAAGGGCCCTTCTCACCCGGTCCTATCAAGGGTGGCCACTGTTGGCAGGACCCACCACTGGCGGCGTTGACCTTGGTCACCCGGCGGATGCGATATGTATCAGGCTTCTCCCTGTAAAGCAACTCTGTTTCCCGGGCCTTCTGCATTTTTTGAAGGGAAGTCACATGCTCAGCCCTCACGTAAGGGGTGGGGAATCATGCTCCAGCCCCCGGAGGAGACAGTGTTTACACGGACTATTGGGAATTCTGCACAGGAGACTGGGTACCCCTCCCTGAGCACTTACTCTTTAATCGTTCCTTTCTATCACTCTGGACTGTGAGTATCTCTTTCAGACTTTGGGCCGTGACCCACCACCTTAATCGTTCCTTTCTATCACTCTGGACCGTGAGCGTCTCTTTCAGACTTTGGGCCGTGACCCACCACCGTCTCAATTACTTCGTCTCTCACAGAGCTGCGCGCTGGCCGTGGGAGCTCTTCTGTCGCCCCCGTGTGCCTCTGACACACCTGTGCCGCCTTCTGTGTTTGTGTTTACTTTGAGCGCTTCCTAACTTCCCGGCACTATGGGAGTCTCCAGGCTCGTCTTGTGCATTCCCAGCCCCCGCGTTAGACCCAGACATTTCTGAGGAGCCCTGCCTCCAGTAATTGGAGAATGACATTAGACGTCTGAGTGCTGAGCGAGCTCACACCTGCTGCCGTGTCAATGTCAGAGCCCCTCGGCAGGCCGCACGAGGGGACAGTGGCCTCCCCACCGGCATCTGTGGGAGTGGCTGCATGCGTCCAGAAGTTACTCAGACATCACTCATGACCCCACACCAGCCGGACCCCGGGCGGGGACAGGTGCTGACGGAGGTAAGAGGGTGGTTAGAGATAGACCGCAGGAAAATGGGGGTTCCATGTTCAAATTTACATTTCCATCGGACAAGAGGAAAGACACATGGGCTCAGAAAACACCGAGTGAGCGAAACCAGGCAGGGCTGTTTGTGTCCTGTGTCCTGTCATAGGGGGATGCACCGTGGTATTGTTTCCCAGGTGCTAACGCGACAGACATTACCCAGGCTGACCCCTCTGTGAGGTGGCGAATGGCCGCGTCCCAGCCCTGGAACTGATGAAGCAGGACTTAATCACCTCGTCACCGCGGGACGCCAATCTCCTCTCAGATGTGGTCGGCATTGCTGGGATTGCCCGTTTGCCATTAAACCTGATGCCCCAAGGACTTCACTGGACTAAAGTTGTGTCTGTTCCTTTTGTTATTTCCCTAACCCACGTTCTGAAAAGACAGAAATGCCACTTAAGAAAATATGCGCTTTGTTTCTGCCTGGGCCTCCGTTGCCACAGTTTCCCTGTGATGCCGAGTCAGTTCACGTGGGATAAGAGAGCTCCTGTCTCCAGACAGCAAAGAGGGTCAGTCCTCCAGTTACTTGTACTGATAGCATAGGTAAAAAAGTACCAGCATCCATTTTTGTGTGTGTTACCTTGTATTAATTTAACTTGTTTTCCTTTCTTTCCTTCCTTTTGGAGACAAAGTCTCATCCTATCATCCTAGCTGGAGTATGGTGGTGTCATCATGGCTCATGGCAGCCTTAAATTTCTGGGCTCACTCGATCCTCCTGTCTCAGCCTTTCTAGTACACCTGTGACTACAGGTGCCACCACCACAGATGGCTAATTTTTCTAATTTTTTTTTTGTTGCCCTGGGTAGAGTGCTGTGGTGTCACAGCTCACAGCAACCTCCAAATTTTGGGCTTAGGCGATTCTCTTGCCTCAGTCTCCTGAGTAGCTGGGACTACAAGTACCCACCACAACGCCTGGCTAGTTTTTCTACTTTTTGTAAAAACAGTCTCACTCTTGCTCAGGCTGGTCTTGAACTCCTGACAGTAAACTGTACCCCTACATCAATATCTAACTTCAGTGATATTAAAATGGCCTTGATGTGTTTACAACCGTTTATGTCTGCCTTTGTCCTTTGGTATTAGGAACTTCTTGATCTTTTAAAGAAGAGAATCAAAATGTTAAATGCATTATAGGAATTGGCGGGGCTCATAGTTCAAGGGGTAGGGCACCAGCCACATACACCAAGGCTGGCAGGTTCAAACCCAGCCTGGGCCTGCTAAACAACAATGACAACTGCAACAAAAAGTAGTCAGGACCCAGTACATGGATAGGGGAGCCCCTGGACTCAGAAGTCAGATGGGGAGAGCCTGGCTCCAGACATAGTGTGTGGCTTGTGGACACAGGTGGTGACACCACAGTCTCCCAGGCAGACCTGACACAGAGACATTGAGAGCATTTGGGGGCAGTGCAGGGACAGAATTCTCACCTGGTGCTGTTGTGATGACAGGTCACCCAACCTCGGGACTCCCTTCACATCCAGCCCGAACACCCTGCAGGTAAACCAGTGACCGCAGTGAAAGGAGAAGTTGAGTTCAGTAGAAGCAGCTGCCAGCAAGTATCTGGTCTCACGGGGAGGCCTTTCTAAACAGAAAAACACTGAGAAAATAATGAGCAAATGATGAATAGATCTGTTTGACTGCGTAAGCATAAACATGTCTGCATATCACAACACAATAAACAGACAGAGACGGCAAACCAACCGAAACAAACCTTCCATCAGATGTCCCAGGATGTGAACAGACCCTGCTCTGCAAAGGCGCCCCGCAGCAGGGCTCCGCTCAGTGAACAGACACCGCTCTGCAAAGGCGCCCTGCAGCAGGGCTCCGCTCAGCGAACAGACACCACTCTGCACCGCTCTGCAAAGGCGCCCCGCAGCAGGGCTCCGCTCAGTGAACAGACCCTGCTCTGCAAAGGCGCCCTGCAGCAGGGCTCCGCTCAGTGAACAGACCCTGCTCTGCAAAGGCGCCCTGCAGCAGGGCTCCATTCAAAAGTGGAGCAGCCTGCATCCAGGTCAGGGGTTTCTGGGCAGCTGGGAAACACTCATGTGCCCCCCACGGGCTCCTCCCCCAGGCATGTACTCATCCTCCCGGCCCACCCCCGGTGCCAGCATCCCTGTCTCCCTTTCCGCTTCCATTTCTCCGGGGCACTTGTTCTGAGCCAACACCATCGTTTTTCTCATTAGTTCTCTGTCTGTCTCCCCAAAGCTGAGCTTCCCTGTGCTTGGCCTGCTTTGCTCACAGCTGTCACCCTGGTCCTGGGGTTGCCTGGCACAGGGAGCCCCTAGTTGGGGCACAGTGGCACCCATGTGCACATTTAGGCGTGCAGGCTGTAGAGGTCACAGCCCACCATCAGGAGCACTGACAGTCTCACAGGAAGGGGCTGGGGCCACAGGGCTGCTGTGGCATCTCAGAACTGGGAAGAGTTGGCCTCTTTGAGCCCCTTGGGAGGTTCCCAGGCAAGGGCTATAGCAATTCTCCCACTGAGATTTTGCACCTGCTGTTCCAGCCCTAGGAGCTAGGTCCAGCAGACCAGATGTCCCGAGGACAATCTTCGAGGTGGCCCGTCTGCTCCCCAGACTCAGGGCCAAGACCCTGCCATGCTGACTTTTTGCGAGTGTTTAGTTTTAAATCTCAGCATGAATCGTGGAGTGCAGAGGACGCACTTGCTCATGTCCAGGCAGAGGGTGGTGCCTGCCGACTGTGCCGCCTGTCCTAGGGACAGAGTCACAGAGCTGTGCCCAGGCAGGCGGAGTCTAGATGAGGCTCCATCACTCTGAAGTGGTTTGCGTGTGTGTGTAAGTGCATGTGAGGCTAACTGAGAAGACATCTGGAGAGTGGGGAAAAATCTTAGACTGGAGACATCTCTCCCCAGAGCAAGACCAGCACGGATGCCAGAGCTGAGAGGAGCGGGTGCTGCTCCAAGGGGCCGTGGGGCCGTGTGAGACTGTCTGCGTCATCCCCTTAGGATGTGGCTCTGAGCCAGGAGTCCCTGGGCACCCTCGGTGCCACCTGGCCCTGCAGTGCTGGAATTGATGACCAGGGCTTCAGGGAGGAGCAGCCCAGTCTCGGTATGAAAGCGCCTTGGCTGGATGCCCTCAAAGAGGGAGGTCCCTGGGGCAGGAGGCCCAGCCCCTCCAAGGCCTTAACGCTCTACAGAGACCCGGCCAACTTGGACAGACAAGACCCAGTGACCGGGCTCCTTTAAAGCGTCACAGTCTCATAAGCAAGAAGCTGATATTTGCCAGCGGGTGTTCCTGACCGTTCTCTTGTGTGTACCGCGTCCAACTCCATGATCCAGTACAGCAGGTTCTGACCCGGGCCAGTGGCGCCTTCAGTGAGGCTGAACCTGACCAGATGCTGGGGGACCCTCTATGCTCCCCTCCCACAAACGCGTCCAAGATCAAACTGCATGGCCTCATTTCTACTTGTGAATTCTGGTTTTGATTTGTGGATCTTATTTGCCTTTCAGATGAATTTAATAATTGCTTTAAAAGGAAAAGTTGGCCCCTTCACACAAAGTAGTTTTATCTTGCCCTGAGCCATCCACAGGCTGCTTTGGAGTTGTTCTCTGCAGAGCCACGGGTGTGTTTTGAATCAAAACTGCCTGCCTGGGCTGCCTGGCGTGGATTCCGGGATGATCCTCTGTTTCCTGTCTCTGGATGCCATGGAAGCCGGCAGCCGTTCACAGACACACCAAACTCCTCATGGCAATGCACAGACGTGACACTCCTGGGCTCAGGTTCCCGCTTTCTGAGAGAGGAGACACGCTCAGCCTCTGCACTCAGGTCCAATCCCAGCTCCCTCACACCAGGCCCTGGTTTCACACAGGGCCCCAGGGGAGGGCAGGCCCTGTAGTCAGACCTGCTGGGCTCCCTCCTGCCCCTCTCCTTCCCCCACGTGTCCTGGGCACCCCTGAGCTGTCAGAACCTCAGTTTCTTTGTCTGTAATCTGGGTCTCACAGGGCGAACATGACCCATGGATGGAAGTAGCTGCTCCTGAGAAGCGAGAGCTCTCAATCAGTATCAGCCAATAAGGATGATGGCAGTGATGTGATCGACCCTTGGACATGTCCTGATGCCACCTGGCCACCTTGTGCAGTTCATTGCTCTGACATGGGGGAGGCGTCTGCCAGCTCGAGGAAACTGAGCCGGGCCAGGGTGGTGACCAGCCCTCAGCCGCAGGCGAGCATCACAAAGGCGGGCTCAGCACTGGGCTTCCACCAGCCAGGCGTAGCCAGCCCACAGACACAGGCCTTCCAGCTCACCCACTGGCTCTGCAAGGCTGCCCAGACAGCCCCATGGCACAGGCCTGATGGACACCTAGGGAGCTGTGAAAGATGTGTGGCCTGCAGGACACCAGGGCAGGGGCTGGAACACGTCGTTGGGTTGGTGCCAAACCTCATGGCAAGTTGGGCTGGGGAAGTGATCGTCGGCACTGGGACGGTGCTTTCCTGGGTGATGGTATGTTTTAAAGCAACAATAGACGTGGGAGAAGGTTCAGCCGGGTGCAGTGATTTGCTGAGGTCTCAGTGCTGTAGAGAGCAGAGTCAAGATCTTCCTAGCCCTACAGCACATTTCCAAGACTTAAGATGCTCCCGATTTAAGGACAGATCCCTAAAAACTTTCCAGGGGGAAAGACATACCCAAACAGAACTGTTTCTAAGTGAGCAGAACAAACTAGTGAGAAGACGCATCCCAAGATCCCACAATGGGAGGAAGGGGCCCGCGTATCAGAACCGGAAAGAGGAAAGTCTGCACTGAACAACTTTCCTCCGCCTGGTCCTGAGCCTGCCTGGGACGGTGTCGGGAAAGCCCCAGTTCTTGCTCAGGTAGAGTCAGGTCAATTGGAGGCGCTCAGGCGGGGGGGAAGGAGGAGGGGAGGGAGGTGGGGGAGTCCGGGTCTGGGTGGGCTCCCTGCGCAGGCAGCAGGCGGGAGACCGTCGGCCCCTGCATCTTCACGGGGGCTCTGGGAACGGAGTGAAGCAGTGGGCATGGACGTACACTGGGCGTGGGGTACAGCCTGGTAGTCTCAGGCTACCCTCGGGAACCTGTGTCATGAAAAGCATGCGGAGGGAACACGGGGCTGGCTCTGGCTGTGGCATCTCTCCCTGGACGGCTGGGCTCGGGCAGGTCTGTAAACTCAAAGGATGAACAAGGAGCCTCCAGCCTGCAGCTGCCGGCCCTCACTGTCCCCCGCTGTGGCCTCCGCGGCAGTCACACTCCGTGCAGCTCGATCGTGCAACTCCTCCTTCACAAACCTGCGAGAAGTGCTTTAAAGTGGCTCTAAACTTGGACCCCAACTTGAGACTCAGGTGACCCCCTGCAGCCTTCCCCGGAGCTGGCACCTCCCAGGGGGGATCCAACTCCAGCTCTCCAGGCTTCCCGCTAGACTGGCCCCCGTCCTAGTTTCACTGTATGCGCAGGTCCAGGGTTTTAGAAGAGGAGCTGAACTCTGACCCGGGGCAGACCCGTCCCACACAAGGCCACAGAGATGGGAAGGGGATCTGGGGGTGAGGCACAGTGACTCCACAGCAAAGCAGGGCTCTCTGGAGCTGGAGCGTCCTTCCCTGGAGCAGGGAGCAGCCTGGACTCTAGGAGCCTGCCCTCTGGAGCGACCCCGCGTGGGCACAGGGCCTCAGAGCCTGGCCTAGACCCAGGAGGGACTGGAGATCGCCAGAGAGATACAGAGCGGGGGCAGGGGGAGGCGGCGGCCTGCCCAGGCAGGAGCCTCCTTCTGCCCTGGGGCAGAGGCAAACCCACGGCTGATGATTTAAAAGCTGTCCCGGGCCCACGTGGGGATGTTGTCATTTTGGGGGGTTTTCTCTTTACACAGAGACAAGGAAAGAGAAAAACAATGATGGAAAAATTCCAGGAAGAGCATTCTCGGTGTGTGGATCCTTTAGAGGGCCATTGAAGAGGCACTGCCTTCCCAGGAGCATCAAATTGCTCACAGGGTCTCTGTCACAATCCCAGGGACTCGATGCGGTGGCCAATCAGCTCTGGATCTTCAGCACATCTGTCAGTGGTGGGAGGAATGCTGCAGGGGACAATGCCACGTGCTGCCAGGTCACCCCAGGGCTGAGGCACTCCGTCCCCTGATGCAGGCACACTGCGGGAGATGCCAGAGCCCTGGCTGCCCGCCACCCCGGTGGGCAAAGGAGGCTGCCCTGCTCCAGGTTATATCCCCCCAGGGCAGCCCTTGCCCTTGGCCAGAGATAGGCCCTCAATGGGGGGCAGCCCCTAGGAGCTCCCAAGGGATCCCCCAAGGCCTCTGTCACCACCCCGTTGCAGCAACTCTGTCCTGCCCCTGTCCCCTCACTTCCTTTGGGGGTCGTCCCCAGGGTGATTAAATGAATAATAAACCTCCCACCCCGAAGTCTGCCTAAGGCGAGACTCCACCCTGTCAGCCTCATCTTGTTTAGCTTTTCCATCAATTTCCAAAGAATAGAATATTCTGACTCTCATCTAAGCTGTAAGTTACTGTGTGTCAAAGAAAAGTATCATCATCACTTCAGCAATCGGGAGGGAGGATTTCTACCATGGAGAGGGCCCCAGAAGCAATGAAGTGACTGAGTCAAATCCCTGAGTTGCAGACCAGGAAGCTGAGGCCTGGGAAGAGTGGGGAGCCTGGATTCCCATTTTGCTGGAAAGTGGGCTTGTGACACATGGGGGCTGCCCAGCAGGGTGAGAAAGGGGCTGCCTGGCAGGGTGGGAAAGGGGCTGCCAGGAGATGCCCTGGCCTGAGACCACCGAGGCCCAGCGGTGTCCCTATTGCCCTGGACTGTGCTGACCACCCTGGGGAGTGAGAGGGTCCTGCTTGGGGAGCATGGAGTGAGACCAGCACCCAGCTCATGATGCTGCACTCTGCAAGTGATAACAGCCCTTGGGTTGTCAGTGGGACAGAGGCTCGGGGCAAGCAGGGCCCTTCCCACAGGCAACAGCATGATAGCTGGGACTGGGGTTCCAACCTCCAAAGCTGGACACCCTCCAGGTGGGGACCCTATAATTCTGAGGGCCCCACAGCCTGGGGAGAGCCCCTTCAGCCTCCTAATTACTCCCTAATTACAACAGTCGGAGAGGGAACCCCTGCCTCCTTGCATGGCTAGAGGCCTTGAGGTGCAGGTGGGATTGATGTGCTTGACACCCACCATTGAGGAGTGGCTTGAGCAGGTGTCAGTGTTGGCCACGGCCCAAGGCTGGGAGGCTGACTCACCAACCTGCAGCATTAGGTGGCCCTGGGGAAGGCAGCACCTCTGTGGTCAGGACAGGACTTGCTCTGCACGCCTCCAGCAGAGGTCACGCAGTACCTCCCCTGTGAGAAGTAACTGCAGGTCAGGGCACGGGAAGGCCAGTGCTCGCCCGGCATGGAGGGGTGTCCTTCCTCTGCCAGGCTGGTGGTGGGATCAGGGAGGAAGGCCCTGGAGTGTGGATAGGCACAGCCTCCTGTCCTTAGCCAACAGAGTGGATGGGGGTGGACAGCACAGGCTGGGGTACCTGGACAGGGTAGGGACACTGCAGAGTGGACAGATTGCACCCCACATTCCGAGTGCACGTCAGGGGACAGTGGGGACACAAAAACCTGTCAAGGGCGGGAACTGGGGTGTCTCAGGACCTCAGCACAGAGCCGCATTTGCCTTGGTGGCCCAGCTGGGGGCCCAGAGACCTGTGTGCAGGTTGAAGGTGACAGGAGCTGGGGTGCGGGCTCCTAGGAGGAGGCATTTCAGGAGGGGGCTGGGCCTGCCCTCAGGGCTGCCTGTCCACCCCACAGTGGCACATCTTGTCACTGTCATTGGCATCCTCCAGGAACACCTGTCCTCCACTACACTTGTGGAAACTGAGTTCAGGAGATGTCACAGGGCAAGAGAACTAAAAAGTCTGAGGAAGCAGCTCATGATGTACCAGACCCTGGCGACCCTGGGACTCACGAGCTGCAGCAATGTGGCCCTGGGGCCCCCAGGCCTCCGACTCCGAGGCCCCCCTTGCTGCTCGTCCCAGCTCTCCTGCCCAGAGCACAGAGGGCCACTGCCCAGCTCTCTGATTGCCCTGGCCCTGGTCACAGGGACCCAGAGTGTGCAGCTGTGGGTGCAAATGAGCCCAGGTGCCCCCCAGACCGAGGACATCTGAAGCCACTGCAATAGCTGGGCTCACACTGGCTGCTGGGGGCTCAGCTCCGGTCTCGTCCGTGCTGCTCTGCGAGGCCGGGCTGCTCCGAACAGCTCCCAGCAGTATGCTTCTCTGCCTGGCTTCTCTGAGAATCTCCCAAGAGTTTAAACCTGAGGAGGTCTGGGCCACAGCCACCACCCAGCTCTGTTGAAGGGATGTGAGCCACGTGAAGCTACAGCCTCAAGGACCCTGGGGCCAGGAGCTGGGCTAGCAGGGACCTTCCTCCCCGGGAGTCAGGTTGGCGTCTGCAGGTGTCTGCCTGCAGGGACTTGGCTAAGGAGTGCTGAGGTCAGGCTAATTGGCGTCTCCAGCCCGCTGTAGGAGTTCTCTGGCACCAGTGCTCTGCTGGAGGTCGGGATGCTCATTCTCCCAGGGTGAGTGCACCACGGCTCAGCCTATCTGTGGAATTCGGGAGCAGCCCCTGCAGAGGCTGCCTACTGTCTCCCAGCCATCTGGAAGCAGCTCTATCTGTGGGGTTCTGCCCCAAAGCCTGGTGCTTCTGTTCCTCCCCCTCTTGCCAGGAGAGGCTGAGCAGGTGGGGACAAGGGAAGGACACTGGGAGGCCCCAGAGGTCCTGGTAGGTTAATAGCCCACGGGCAGTACAGCCAGTTCCTTCTGCTACAGGAGCCTTAACAAACTCACCTGCAGCCACACCTAAGGTCTGGGCGAGGCTGCAGCAGCCCCCCAAGGGAGAGACTCTCGTTTGCCCGAAGTGTCTGGAGTCTACACACAGGTAGGTCAGGCCTGACTGGGCAGCAGGGGCCTGAGAAGGGCAGGGACACATCTGCCCCTGTGGAGCCATCCACATTGCTATGCCAGACCCATGCTGAGCAGTGAAGGCAATCCCGGGTCAGGGCATCAGCTACAACCCGCTGGGCAGCAAAGGGTCCCTGGGTCCATGAGGCCTCTCTTGACACTGGTCATGGGGACACAGGCCCAGCAAATTCCCTGGTGGTGCCCAGTGTGAATGATACAGGGACCACTGCTTGAGTCCCAGATGGGATTGTCTGCCTGAGTCTCAGTGGGGCCCTTCCCGGGTAACCTGCCTGGGTCCTGGATGGGGTAACCCTCCCTGGGTCTGGTCTGGGTGAGGTCACTGGCCTGGGTCACCTGCCTGGGTCCTGTTGGGGCAACCCTCCCTGGGCCTGGTCTTGGTAAAGTCACTGGCCTGGGTCACCTGCCTGGGTCCTGGATGGGGTACTGGTCTGGGTGAGACCACCGGTCTGGGTCACCTGCCTGGGTCCTGGATGGGGTAACCCTCCCTGGGTCTGGTCTGGGTAAAATCAGCGGCCTGTGTCACCTGCCTGGGTCCTGGATGGGGTACTGGTCTGGGTGAGACCACCGGCCTGGGTCACCTGCTTGGGTCCTGGATGGGGTAACCATCCCTGGGTCTGGTCTGGGTGAGACCATGGGTCTGGGTCACCTGCCTAGGTCCAGGTTGGGGTAACCCTCCCTGGGTCTGGTCTGGGTGAGGTCACCTGCCTATATCACCTACCTGGGTTCTGGTTGGGGCAACCCTCCTGGGTCCTGGATGGGGTAACCCTCTCTGGGTCTGGTCTGGGTGAGGTCACTTGCCTGTATCACCTACCTGGGTCCAGGTTGGGGTAACCCTCCCTGGGTCTGGTCTGGTAAGGTCACCTGCCCAGGGTCACCAAGCCTCAGGGCTTCTGATGGGTGTTACCTAACTGGCTTTGGTGAAGCTCCTTCCCCTGGAGGAGGAACCCCGGTTGGACCTGGCCTAGAAACCAAACCCCGTGAACAACCTCTCAGATGCAGGTCTGTCCACCTACAAGGTACTCCCTCAGCCTGCCCCACGTCCTGGGGCAGCTGTTCGCCCAGGGGCAGAGCTATGCCCTAGGACTCTATAATGGGATGGATCTGCAAGAGGTTGGGAATGATGGGACCCAGCAGTGACTGGCAGGGTGGGCAGCGAGCCGCCACTGTGCTCTCCAGATGGCCAGCATGGCTCCATTGCCTGGCCCCGGGCAGGATGAGGGCTCCCTGCCTCCACCTCCTGGCAGTGAGTCGAGGCAGCATTTTCCCTCAGCTGCCCCAGGTGTCCAGGTGGAACCACTGTGCTGGGCACTTTGATGAAGCACAGCCCTGTCGTGGTGTCAGTCTGTCCCACCTGGCTCTGCACTTTCTTCAGGAGCTGTGTGACCTCAGTGAGTTCCCCCGACCTCTCTGGGCTGCAGTTTCTTTATCTATAAAATGGGAGTAATGATCAGTTCCATAGATAATATCTGCGAAGCAGTTGACATGGTGCCCAGGGCTTCATTAGGGCTTGGAAAGTGAGACTCCTTCTTTTTAATTATTCTTATAATTATGCCACCTCTCTCCTCCCCCATGTATTTCATGCCTGGTCCTGCCCAGTGGTCACAGCACTCCCTGTGGACAGTGGAGCACTCTGGACACAGTTGAGGCCCCGCGAGCTACAGGCTGCCCACACAGGCCACATCCCTGCAGAGGGGGCAAGTGGGCTCCTGCTCTCGGGGCAGAGACTCTGGCCAGTGTGGGACATGAGCCTCCCCTTGTAGGCCTGAAGCTGAAGGTCAGAGTCGAGTTTTAGGCCTGTAGAGCAGTGAAAAGGTGAGCACGTGCGAAGCCGGCCTGTGCCTCAGACCCACGCTTCTCTCAGGCCCGAGGCCCCCGAGATTCTTGCTGCTCCACAAACAGCAACCAGGGAAGGGGAGGCGGCTTTCAGGTGCCGTGTGGCTGGGGTGAGGCTTCACATCACACCTTCTCTCACGGCTCATCTGTCTCCTCCTTCCACCGCCCCAGCAGGGAAAGGCAGGTGGCTCCTGCTTTACTGCTGACAGAACTGCTGTGACCTCGGCCAAGTCAGCGCTCTGCTCTGATCTTTAGTTTTCCTTCTGGGGACGGTTAGGTCTGGATGACAGGGGACACCACATGGTGCACAGTTGTTGGCCTTGGGTAGGTGGCCCCTCTTCAAGGTCCCTGGAGAGCCACTGGGCTGGGTCAGACCTGGCCTTGTCTTCTGCAGGTGACCGAGCCTGTGAGGGGAAGGAGCCCCTGAGCCCAGGGAGGAGAGGAAGGCCAGAAACTGGCCAGGGAACCCAGTGTGGTCAGTGTGGTAAGAGAGCTGGGACGGGAGTCTGTGGGGCCAGCGTCCCCAGCTGTAGGGACTACGTCCAGAGCATTGCACTGGCTCCTCTCCACGTGCGTCTCTCCCGGTGGTGGAAGCCAGGATGAACTCGGATTGAACAGCCAACTCCCGGCCTTTGCTGTCTGGAGGATGCACTGTCTTCCCCTGCCCAGAAAGCCCAGGGGAAGATTTTCGTCCCTCAGGAAAGAGTCGTGAGCATGGGGGAGATGGCAGGAAGAAACCAGGCAGGGGTCGTGTCCGTCCTGCCCTGCACGCACAAGGCTTCACTCTCCTCTGTGGATGTGCTGGTTTAACAGACAAGGAGGCCCGGGTTGGGTGGGGGTGACTCCACCCTAGGGTCAGGGCTGGACAGCACCCACCTCCTGATCCCGCTTGGCCTCCCCAGGACACCCATCAACTTTTGCGGGGAGCAAAGCAGAGGTGGGGACAGGAGATGCTGTGTCTGGCTTAGACCTTGAACGTCTGGGCCCTAGTGCTCTGAGAACCAGGCTAATGTAGCCGCTTATGGCCTGGGGGTTTGTCTAAAGCACGGGGCTGGGAGGCGGCTTTCCCTGGGTTAGCTGAACGGGATTTGCCCCCCAAAGCCCTGGTGCCTGGCACCCACAAGGGGCCCCACCTGGGCCTCAGAGAGTATTGGGGGGCAATCTTCAGCTGCTCGCAGCCTTGGAGACCCCGCCCACAGCCAGCAGCAGACTAATGCCCCTGCCCACCACTCAGGTGCAGAGCTGGGAAGTGCTCCCGGGTCATCCCTGCCTTACCCACTAAATAAAGCACATTCCAGAACTCGGCACAGGGAAATTACACCAAGAGCTGGAGCCTTCCTCCCTTCCAGCCACACAGCCTGGGCTGCAGGTGGCTGGTGTGGGGCCTCAAGGCCCAGAAGAGTCCAGGCCAACTCCAGCAGGGGGCTGCGGTCTCCACCCGAACTCTGCTGCCCATGTTCTAGGCAGCAGAAGTGACAAGGCCGCAGCCTGGGCTCTAGAAGAGCCCTGGTCCTGGCTGCAGACCAGGCCTGGGCCACACTCTCCACTCTCCTCCTGGCTGAGGCTGGAACTAGGCAGTGAGGTGTGTGGGCACCAGAAGGGCTGTGGCAGGGGACCCTGCAGTCCTGAGGCAGCCTGCAGCGTGACCGAGTGACTGCGTGTCTCACTGGACCCCCGATGCCCCTCTGGGGTGGCAGGTAGCAGGTCCCTCCCAGGTAGGACTCTGGGCCTCAGACAAGCCTCTCCTTGGCCACATGGCCCTGGGGGTCAACAGCCCCTCATGTGCCAGGACCTGGGAACTGCACCTCCCCCCATCAGGAGAGGCCGGACCCGGGTGGTGCCCCTAATGTCCTCCCACTCCCGGCTTCCAGAATGTGATGGGCAACAGGGACATGCCAAACCTCAAAAGCACCAGGCCCTTCGAGGCAGCATTTCTGCCATCATCTGGGCAAACTCTGCACATTCTGAAAAGTGCAGCGCAGCTAGTGATGGGGAAGCCCTGACTCCCACTCTACAGAGTCGCGTGAGCAAAAACGGACACTCGGCCCTCATTTGTGGGTGTAAGTGCGAGAGTGTGTGAGGTGTGTGTGTGAATGTGTGAGAGGGTGAGAGGGTGTGAGCCTGAGAGTGTGAGCGTGTGAGGTGTGTGAGCGTGTGAGAGCGTGTGAGAGCGTGTGTGACTAGGTGCAGTCACGTGTGTGTTCTTGCTCAAGCGGGGGCCACAGGGGTTGGGGGCAGAGCTGACAGGGCTGGGCTGGGGCAGCCGTACACACACTCACACACACTGACTTCCTCACACACACAAGTACACACATGTTCACACACATATACACACCCTCCCATCACCTAAGAACAGTCATCTTTAGGCACAGATTAAAGGTGCAGATTAAATCCACATTTAGGAGAAATTTCCTGGAGAAAACATAAGCAAGG
Source organism: Perodicticus potto (assembly GCA_963574655.1). Lineage (NCBI taxonomy): Eukaryota > Metazoa > Chordata > Mammalia > Primates > Lorisidae > Perodicticus > Perodicticus potto. The sequence goes on from CAUYRH010154888.1 coordinate 62,147, forward strand.
AGAATGCAATCCCAGCCCCGGAGGTGGCCACTCACCTCCTGCAGGGCGGATCGGTTCTGTTGTGGAACGTATTTGCTTTCCCTTCACATAAGCAAAAGCCCCATTAAAGTTATTTCCTAAAACAAAGAGGCTCATGTCCTCTAAAGGTGGATTGAAGACGCCACCTCTAGACACTCAGGAAAACGGCCTACAGCATCACTGGTTCTAAGAAGCCGTGGGGTCTGAGCCCGGTCACGGTCTGTGTCCTTGGCTGCCCCATCCACCCGCCAGGACCCAGAAAGCAAAGACCACTCTCATTCCTGTGGCTCCCTCAGCCGCGTGCTGAGTTGCCACGTGGGAAGTGTTTCTCTGCATTTGCAAAACAAATAGATTTTATAACTTTCACAACTGTTCTGGCTAAAACCTCAAGAGTGAGGGCTCAGGGACACTAAAGGACAAAAAGATGAAATGATTTCCAGACAAGAAGAAGAAATTATCAAAAATGAGCACCTTATAAAACCACACTCACCTAACTTAGAACCTGAGAATTCTACCAGGAGACCTGGATAAGAATGTTCTAGAAGCTGTATTTATAAAGCCAAATACCGGACACAGGCCCAGCATCCATCATGGACAGGGGAGGATGGAGGATAGATAAGTTCTGTGGGACACTCGTGTGGCAAAGCACCATCCAGCGAGAAGCAGGAGCAGGCGACTGACATGCCCCAAACCAAACTAGCCCCTCTTGGGCCATAGTGCAGAGCTGAAGAGGCCGCATGGTCCTGGAATGGGTACAAGTATCTACAATGACAAAGCAGGAAGTGTTGGCGTTTGACAGGGAAGGGCCTGAGGGCATGTCCAGGGGTGATGGGTGTGCCCCGCGTCTGTTGGAACTCACCAAACGGTGCACTTGCCGGGCACGGGGAGGTGGTGCTGAGGGGAAAGTCTGCAGCTGCACACGGCCACCTCAAAGGTCTCCAATCAACAACCTCCACCTTCAAGAAGAAGCATCTCAATCAACAACCTCACTTTCCACCCTAAGGAGACGGGGAGAGGAGAGTGGACTCCCCCCAGGCCAGCAGGAGGGAGGAAGGACTAAGGTGCGATGGACGATAGCCATGTAACAGAGGCCAGAGCTGAACGTGGATGCCCCGAATAGACCAATGAGATCGATAAAGAAAAGAGAAATCTGTTCCTGTTATTGAGACGAGACCTGGCAGGAGAACCCGTAACTCATTTTCGGACCCCAGTTCATGATAATCACGCAAAAATGCTCAGGGACAAAGGCACTGACGTCTATTATCTGATCTGCACAAAACAAAAGAAGTCAGGGCGGACGGGGTGGGGGGTGAGCAGGCAGGAGCAGCAAACGTGAAGAGTCTGGGTGGCAGGTCTGTGGCTGCCACTGCAAAATGACTTTAACTCTCCTGTGTAGTTGAACACTTCTCCCACAAACTCTGCAGAAATGGCTGTCGACACATCACACCACCCACCGCAGCGTCCCGCCCACAGCGCGCCCTCTGGGAAGACCCGGCTTGCGTGCGTCTGCATCTCCACCTTGGGACATGGGCCAGCGCCTGAGGCGCCACAGTAAACCAGGCGTGGCCTCTGCACATGGAGGCCCAGTGGCCCCCAGACTGATCAGGTCACAGCAAAGCTCGTGGGAGTGCTGCACTGACACGCCTGTTTCTGTTTTTCAGAGGAAGAAAGTTATGTGTGGCTGGTAGACGAACTCTTGCTCACAGCCCCTCCCATAGGGCGTCTTGGAGTCTCTTCCTAATCTGTGAGTGATGTGGTTGTCACAGAGGAATGACCACAACGAGTGACCTGGCATAAGGCACAGCATTTCTCCAGAAAACAGCAGCTGTCAGGGGAGTGCACAGCTCAGGCACAGGTGGGGACTTCTCTGAGCTGGAGGTCCAGCTGTCTGGCTGCCAGTGTGGGTGGAGGGCGGGTGGGTCCCGGGGGAGGCACATGGTTCACTTAGCGGGCCGATGGCAGGGACCACAGGCCACTCACAGCCACGGTGGGCACTCAAAAGAGATGGCTTTTCAGAGCAGGGGGTCCACAGAGCATCACAGGCTTCTCAGCTGAGGTAGCTTGGCCCTTGGAAATGAAGATGCTTAAAACCTACGTATGGTGACAGTAAGACCCTCACACACACAGACCGCGTGGATTCTAATCTTGACTTACTCAGCTTTCACAGAATCCCAATTTCACCCGTTTTACAAATGGAAACGTCGGAGCACACGCAAGTTGAGAGACTCCCACAGACAAAGGTGCAGAGTCAGGCAGAGCCCCCATGGGGCCGGGTGCCTGACTCCCTCCCACCATGTCCTCATGGGCCCGCTAAGCGCCTGCCCCTTCCCTGGGCGCTTCTCCCAGCAGACTCGTCCAGGGGCAGGTGGGGGGGGCCTTGGGAGGATGGTAAGGGGGAGCGGGGAGATGGGAAGGGGAGGTAGGATGGGAAGAGGTTTCGGGGGGGGGGAAGATGGGAAGGGGTGGGAAGGGGGAGCGGGGAGATGGGAAGGGGGAGTGGAGTCTTAGGGGGATGGGAAGGGTGGGGGGCAGAGACGTTGCAGCTTTTGGTGGGAAAACCTGGATTGAGCTTCTTCCTTGGCCCTGGTCATCTGCTCGCCTTGGGTCTCAGTTTTGTCACACACGATGTCCCTGTCTCCCCACAGAGCTGCTGCAGACATCAGGAGCAGGCCTGTAGGTCTGCAATGTCCACAGTGGCCTGCACCTGAGCATGGCTGGGGTGGCAGGTGACTGCCGCACGTGGGGCCACCTGGATTCTGACAGCAGGAGCCAGGGAAGTCTATGCCCACGCTATCAGTGAGGGGGTGACCAACCATCCCAGTGTGCCCAGGACTGAGGGAGGTTCCTAGGATGAGGTATGTTCGGTTTTAAAGCCAGGACAGTCCCAGACATCCTAATTACTAGTGGCCTTGACAGTTGTTCTCATCTTTAGGCTGTGTAGGGGGCAGGGCGCAGGGAGCAGTGGGCACTGGGCCCAGTGAGATCCATCCACTCTCCATTGTGTGGGCGCCCTCGTGGCTACCCCGTTTCTGTGCCCTAAGGCCATGAACACCAGGACTGAGGAGGCTGAGCCCAGCCCTGCCTCCCGGGGGGCTGCCTTACGCCCTGGGCTGGGCGGCTTTCTGTACCCCGCCACCATTCTGGGCCCAGCTTTGGGTCTTCTTCTATGTACACCTGCAGGAGAGCCCTCACCTGGCGGCCTTGCTAAGGCTACTCTGCCTTGAGGCCTGCCCTGCACCGCCCTCTCCCTGTTGGCCGCCACCTCCCCAGCTGTGCCCTGCCTGCTGCTCATAGCGGCCCAGTGCCATTCTGCCGCAGGGGGACAGTGGGGCAGAATTCCCCCTGGAAAGTGCATCCACCCCCCCAGTGCCCAGGCCACGTCCTGGGTGGCAGTTCTAGCACCACGGCCTTCAGCAGATGGAAGCCGGGGAGCCAATACCCCACCCCGGAGGGTCTGGTGTTGAAGCTGGTGAGAGCGAGGTGGGCTGGGGTGGCTGCTGGTGGGCTGGGAACCAGGCTTACCCATGTGAGAAAACCAGAGAAACAGGGAAAGTATGTGGGGAACCTGCCCGTGGGCAGCAGTGTAGACGCTGGGGGATGGGGCACGGGAGATGTGTGTTTTTAATTTTTTATTATTCTTGCTACTTTTCTATTAGGCAACACCTTTACTGAGTGTACAGCTCAATGGTTCTGGCCACTTTACTGAGCGGTGCTGATGTCGCTGCACTCGGTGAGCCAATCTGAGAACATTTCTGCCCGACAATAAGACCCCTCCTCCAGTCGCAGCTAGTCCCAGCCCTACGCCAGCCCCAGGCTGTCTCAGATTCCCTTTCTGTTGGAAAAACTCCCCTTTCTGGACCTGTCACGTAGATGGACCCTGAGGACACATGGACACACAGTCTGCTGCGCCCGCTTCTGTCGCTCGGCATGAGGTCTTTACGATGCGCCCACGAGGTGATTGGTACCAGCAGCCTGTTTCTTCTTATGGCTGAATAACAGCCCAGTGATTACGAAGGCCACACTCCACACAGCCATGCACCAGCTCAGAGGCAGCAGCATTGTTTCCGGTCGTGGGCCAGGCAGCCCCAAACCAAGGGAAGCCAGAGCGGGAAGGTGACGGACCTCGGGGACACCCCTCCGGGCAGCAGCTCTGAGCAGGGTCACACCAAAGGAACCAGGGGAAAATTAGTATGGCCTCAGCGATGGCATTACCCACATCCCAGGGCCCAGGAACGTCTACTGAACGTGACGCTGATGCCCTCAGATGTGAGGAGGACCCAGGGTGGGCAGTGACCCCAGGAACAGGAAGCGGCCGGCGGAGACTGGAGACAGCCCACGTGGATGTCCACTCATCCTTTCCTGGTCACTTACCCACCGTTTTGATGTATTCATTCTGCCCTATGTTAAATTTCATATTTATAAGGGATTCGGTCCACAGACATGTTTGTTCATTACTGTGCCAATAACTATAGAATTTTCTGTAACCAAAATGATCAATATCTATGAACAAATACACACATAAGCGTGCTCGTGCATATAATTTACATGTGAGTGTAGATACATAAAAACGTGTGTATATTACACACGCACATGTGTCCCAGCTGAGGGGCTATGTGTTCCTGGAGACAGATTGGGAGACTGTAATCATGACTTTTCTGGGAAACAGCGATCACATATAAACATAATGCAATCATGTTTGTTTATGTTCCAGGGTTTGTGTATATCTCTACACAACACAAACACACAGGCCTGGTGTGCAGTTGAAGCCTCAGGCACACTCTGTCACTGTGCGGGCTGCCGAGGCAGAGGGCGTGAAGCTTGTGCTGCAGGACGTGTCACAGGAACTTTGGTGTCACTGTCTCTGAGCGGACTCAGAGCGTCCTTGCCACCAGTGAGGTCCATAAGAAGCAGAGTGCGAGCCGGCCATCAGGCCCTGTCCCCTCCCGGATCCCTGCTGTGCCGCAGCGAGGAGACGACTCCCAGCATTCCCAGGCATCCATGTCACAGGGCCAGGGCCCAGGACTGGCACTGACACCTGCCGGGTTCCACTCCCACTCCCTCCGGAAGCCCTGGGCGTGCACGGCCTCCGCTCCCTGTCCAGGGTCTCCTCACGGTCAGTGCACAGAGGCAATGGGTTGTTCAAGAGGGTGCTTTCGAGGGGTGGCACACCTTCTGGGGGCAGAACACTATTATGGGAGGGTCTTTATCTGACACAAGCAATCAATGTAACCTGGTTCTTTATACCCTCAATGAATTCCCAACAATTTAAAAAAAAAAACAAAGATGGTGCAAAAGCTCTGAGTCTCACTTGTGCAGGCTCTGTCCCAGGTGCCTCCCAAATGGCCTGCCTGCACCTGGGCCCCAGCACCCCTGCACCTGGACACTTTGGTCAGGGGTGCCCCGTCCTCCACGCAGCTGGCCCCACCTGGCCTAGGGCGTAAAGCTCAAGGGGCCTGGCTGGTCACTCCCTGGCTGAAGAGGGGTCAGGTATGGACAGAGTCTTGGGATGTGGACCTAGGAAAGGGGACACTCAGAGCCCAGGAAGGATTTCCTTACTTTCTGGAAGCATCAGCTATGCCTGAGTATTAGTGTGGACAAGGGCTGCAGTGGCGGGCAGAACCTCCATTGTGCTCAAAGCCACAAACTTGCTAGGACATGAAGTGACAGCTAGCTGGCCAACTGTAACTGCTGCCAAAGAACCGCCTTGTTATTCTGAAACTGATAAAGGATAAAAATGAAACTTCCCCTGACTTTTCTGTGCACACTGTTATTCAGCTTGTCTTTTGGGCCATGCTCCTGCCGATCGGGCAGTGAGGCTGGATTTATTACTGGAACTTTGTTTTGCAGCTGCCAAGGGAGTAATGAGTGAAGGCAATGGATGGTCTGTGCCTGCTCACATCACAGCATGGTGCAAGCCAGACGCCCTGAGCCCTCGGGCGGAGGGGAGCAGCCTCTCACCAGCAGTACCCCAGGGAGCCAGCACATGCCACCACCAGCTTTCAGGAGTTACGGCCCACAGAGGGGAACATTCAGTGACGCTCTGGGGAGGTCATCAGCAAAATTCAGACAGCAAAAATGACCCAGTTTCTTTATCAACCACCACCAAAACAAACACATAAAAATAGTACAAAGTCAATATAAAAAATGGCATGAGGGGAGCTCTAGACTAAAACAGTCACAATGTACCTGTATCATACACTGTATCGTATCACCTGTGAGCCCTGGTGATAAGGAATTCCCTTCTCTAGGGTAAAAACCATGGGTGGGAGGTGCCATGGTCTGCTTCTTCCTGCAAGTTCTCCCCAGTTTGTCTTCAGCATTGCAAATGTTCCAGAATGAACAATTACCTTTCTTTGTTCTGTTTTCTTGCTGGAGGGGTCTTCTTGGGACGTTGTGCCATCTGAAAGAGTGGCTGTCCTCATGTTCCCAGTCCTAGAGAGGAAGCCCAGCCACAGAGGAAGGAGCCTGGGAGTCAAAGGGTGGGCCTGGGAGGGGCCATGAACTCCTGGGCTAGGGAGTTAGCGACCTGGGTGCAGCACTCCCGCCCGCCGCCCGCTTCCATTTCACTGAGCCCCCTTGAGCCCTGTTCCCTCTGAATGTTGGCTGTGCTGGGGGTGGGGGCTGCCCTGCCTGTCGGGCTTCGCACACGTTTCTCCTTTGGGGTCATTCCCTGGCCTGGGGCCTTGTGGAGAAGAAACTGCTGGCCCATTTTACAGAAAGATAAAGTGTAGAATTAACAAGCTGCATACCTAGAGTCCCCATTAGCCAAGGGCAGAGCCCTGTCCACCCAATTCTGGAACCCTCGCTACTGATGCCCCTGGGCCCTGGTGTGCGGTGTCCCTGCAAGCCGCCTCCTGTCTGAGTGAGTCTGAGTATGACGCGGCTGAGCCTCCTGGCCACTGAGCAGGAATATAGGGCCTGTGGTTTTGCTCCTTCAGAACTCTCATGGGACCCATCCAAATTCTGTGGCCAACTGCTCAGGGCCTGCAGTGGGCTGGAGCTTCAAGGATGGGGATGCTCCAAGCCCCAGATGGAGAAAAGATGCGGCAGAAGTGACTGATGCCTGTGATGCCCACGGTGGAGTAAGTGGCCTTCACCCGGGTCTGCTCTGCAGTTTCTAAGGGAAGGGGCTGAGCACCTGCTTCTGTATCTCCCGCACACAGTGATGGACGGAGAAGGGGGCTACGTTTCTAATTTCCTCCCTGACCCTCAGCTTTCAGTTTGAGAGAGCTGAGGTTTACAGATGTCAGAGGCCACTCACAGCTGTAAGACAGAGGAGGCAACCCCAGGACACCTGACACAGCCCTTCGGAGGTGGTCTGGGGCCCTATGCCTTGGAGACAGAGCCCGGGGGCCAAGCACACTTAGTGTGGCCTGGTGGTTAACAGGCCAGTATGAGCATGAATCCTCCGGGCCACCGCTGCCTGTGGGATGACACAGTCTTTGTGTGCTTGTCATACTCCTGAGCTTGTCATGCTCCTGAGTGTGAGTACTACCTGCGGTGTTCATGACACACACACGTCCTCCCCTCCGCACCCCCACCCACCCACTCCCGCCGACCTGGGCACATCCCAGGGACACTGCTAGGTCCCTGCCCTGCTGTGTTGTCTCCTAAACCTTTCAGAGGGGGCCCTGCTTCCTGTTTCCTCCACATAAGGGGGTGTACACAGGACACCACCCACGCCCACACAGCCCATGCCAGAAACCTGGGATTCTGGGCGAGTCACTCCCATCACAGTATCAGCCGAGCACCCAGTAGGTCCAGACACTGTTCCGGTGGGGGCACCAGACCATCAGCTGGGCTTAGGCTACCTTCTCTTCTGCTCAGCCCCCGCCAGGGAGCTCAAGGGCTCTGAGGGAACACGATGGAAGCCGGGGTCGTCACCTGTCTCAGCATCTGCTCACTCAGCACACCCAGCCTGGATACACAAAACCTTCATCTGTGTCAGGAAACTGAGGCTGCTTTGCACTCGGCCCATGCTGTGTCAGCCCTGATTTCTCGGTCTCAATTAATCAGGACTGGCAACCTTCACTTGGCCTGCAGAGATGGGCATTTTTGACAAAGCAAACCAGCCCTATGTCACCACCTTCACCTGTGCTGTGTAAATGGATGCTGGGAGCAGAAATCAGCTGCATACAGAGGAATGGATACAGATCAGGAAACTAGAGGACAGGCCCCACCTCAGCTCTGTGGGCAGTGGTCGAGCGGCCTGCTTGCCCCCACCCCATGCCGATGTCCCATCCAAGTTCTGTCTTGACCTGCACCTGTCCTGACCCAGGACATATCCAGCCCCACTTACCCCTCTGAGGTCTGGGAGCTCCTGTGCGGCCAGTTTGTCTGGGTTTTCCACCCGCTGAGGCTCAGACTGTCACACTGACAGCAGGAATGGGGGCTGGAGGCTAACCAGGAACAGGGGCGCCCACAGGCACTGTCCTGTGGTGACTGGCCATCCCTGGAGCCAACAGGGCCCCTCAGGGGAACCTGTGACCCCCCAGTAGAGGGCCGGGGGTGCATGAAGCTGCCTACAGGGTAGAGTAGAGTGTGGCAAAGCATGCAGTGGCTGAACCCAGACACAGGAGTGGACACGGCACGCGTCCCTGTTGACTTGTCCTGTCCCTCGCCCCTTCCTTGTTGCCAGTCACTCAACTCCGGACTTTAGGACAGTCCTGTACCCTCCCTCCCTCTGTCTCAAGGCCTTGGAGGCCAGGACTGGGGGCCAAGGCAGCAGCACCCCATCTTCCTGCCTGCTGGAGGGGCTGCAGGCCAGAAAGCACCCCACTCCCCTGGCAGGGTGTTCCGTCTTGGCAAGTCAGGCACATGGGAAGCTCTAGGGAATAACGGGCTCATGGGCACTGGGGAGCAGCTGTGCCCCCAATTTCAGAGTGCTTAGAGCGGGGCTGCCCCAGGGCTGGGGCTGCAGAGACGCTGCCCTCCGAGGGGGCAGGCTGCTCTTCCAAGAAAAAAGCAGCGTCATGACCACAAAGCAGACACAAAACAACACCTCTGTGGTGGCCTTCAGGGCGCTGCCACAGCTGGGACCACTGCTCCCGCATTTGTCAGAAGCTGCCGCTGCCACGCCGGAAGGCTCTGGGGCTCTGTTCCTCTGCTCGCTGCCTGTCCCCTCCTCTCCACATACATGGGTGGCCAGGGGACAGGATGGACACAGAGCCAGCCCATAGCTATGCTGGCTGAGATGTGAGGCTGCCCGTGGGCCCCGCAGGGAGAGTGGACAGGAGGCCATCTGGGAGCCACACTGCGACAAGGTTCCTCCTCTTCCTGCACCAGCCACTTCCACGCCTCTGACGGCCGCCTGGAGCCTGGGGCTGCCCACACTGCCAGTGTGCCCACCCCCTTCCCAGCCTATACTCGGCTCCCCACGGTGTCCCCAGATGTCCACCTCATGCTGCAGTGTGAACACCAGCCTGACCAGTCCCCGGGGAGCACCACTCTCACTTCCTGCCCCCCTCCCAGCTGCCATGCTCTTCCTGGCCACACGCTGCCCGGCCACCCACTGGCCCGAGGCTCACCACTTGCCACATGCAGGCATCCTCCTGAAGGCCTGGGTGCCACCTGCTCACCAGGACACCAAGGGCTGTGGGGGATCGTATTCAGAGCCAAGCACCAGGAATGGTCTAGGGCGCCCGCCCACGGACATCAGCTGCTGTTCATTCCAGGCTATTCACACACAAGGCTGAGGGCCAGCCAGGTGGTGGCCTGCCCACATATTCCCCTCAGCTCCTGTCCTCACCCTGCCCTGACTGGCTCCGAGTTCCCCAACAGACCACTCCTTTTCCTTGCTCTACCTGGGAGCCATCCTGTGCCAGGGCCCAGCAGGAGGGGAGGCATTCATGGTGGCCACCAGTCTGTTGCTCAGTTACTGGTGTGGCCAAGGAGGCCTTCAGGCCCGGAACAGAGGCTGTGGACTTGACAGTCTCCTGGGACTGGGACCGAAGCTGTGGACTTGACATTCAATAGTTAGTGAAGCTGAGATCACATCTTTTGCCCATCTCTGCCAGGACTGGGGCTGTGAGTGCCATCTCTGCCCTAGTGGCCACCCTGTCATTGGCCAGGCCTCACTGCTGCCAGGCCTAGTTGAAGGAAAGGACGCTTAACCACAACCCAAGGTACCCCTTGCCACACGTCTAGAAGAGGGTCAGCTCTGGACAAGGCTGAGCCTCAGCCAGGTAATGACCTGCAGGCTGGAGGTGACATGAGAAGGGCTGCATGACGCTGCCCCAGCTCCCCACCATTTCCCCTAGCACACGCTGTGGTACCCGGGCTGCACCTGCTGGTTCCCAGGACAGGGACACAGGGACCGTGGGAGGAGGGGCCTCCAAGGCTGAGAAGGAAGGAGCCCCTTCTGACGGGCAGGCGTGTGGCTGTAGTCACTTGGCTGTAGCAATGACATCACCCCGCGGGACCCAGGCCTGAGAGGAGAGAGCAGCTGGGCCAACGTGGGTGGGGTGTCAGGTCTATTTGGCATGAGGAGGGGTCTCTGAGGGTGGGGCAGTGCAGTGCTGGCCCCTGGGTGGCCACAGGGCAGGATGGAGGGTGTAGCCCTGCCACAGCCATGCCGTGGTGCAGAGATGCTCATATCCCCAGACATGACCAGGCTGTTCCTGACCACCAGGACTGAGCCCGGCCAGAGAGCAGCCTGGCACCCTTCCTCTGTGCATCCACGCCCTGCAGCGTGGACGGAACAGATCTGCAGCCTCCCTACCCTGTGCAGGAGGACAGGAGGAGGGGCTGCAGAGAGGGGCGCGGGTCAGCCCAGAAGTCTCCAGGCGTAGGGCCAGCTCTGCCATGAGGCCATCCTGAGCTGAATGGCCCTGCTGCCTTCTGCCCTCTGCCATCCCTTGGGCTGCCCCTCGACGTCTGCACTGCCTGGGAACATTGCTGGCAGAAGCCACCTTGTTTGGGGCCACTCATGGGTGAAGTTGTTTTAAAGGGAGAAGAAACTGGCTGCCTCATGAACCAAATAAATGAACTCAAACACCATCGAGGGACCTAGGGTAGAAACAGCGAAAGCCACAGGCGAAGCTCAGAAGTAGCTCTCCAGCTCCTACCGCAGAGCAAGAGCAGAAGGTGGTGGATGAAGGAGGCGTGGATGCCCTGGGTGCGCCCTGCACTTGTCTTCCTAACAGGGGCAGGCAGGGACATGAAAAGGGGAAATAAGCCCGATGGCAGCAGGCTGATGGCTGCCATGGTCTGGGGAGGGACCCCGGGAGTCAGGTCCTGGGTGCGAGAGCCCAGGTCATGGCCACAGGGCTGGATGTGTGAGGCTGGGCACTGCACCCTCTCCGGCTGCTGAAAGCTCACAGGGTCAGAGTGGACTCTGCCCGCAGTGTGGGGAGGTGTCAGTCAGAGCTCCTGACTGCAGCTGGGACACCTGCTCCCCAGCACGGGGTGGGAGGCCATGCTCAGGAAGGGTCTGGCATTATTCCCACTGGAGTTCAATCTGGCCCCTGTGGTGGGCCCACCCCTCCTGACAAGTCACACCCTTGTGCCCTGCAACAATGTAGGGCTTTATCACCACTTTCTGGCAGTTTCCAGTGCCCTGACCTCTGGTGCTCAGCACTACACGTATGGGGGCTGCACAAGGTGGCCATGCAGAGGCCTAACCCAGACCGGAAGGGATGTGCCACCAACCGCAGTGCCGTGAGTCCTGGAGAGTTACCAAGAATCTCCACGTTGTATGGATCACCTTCCACCTCCTGCCCTGAAGAACACGGTCACCCTTGGTCTGAGGGCACAGCCTTGTAGATACAGGAAGAAACATGGCCTGGAGGCCCCTGGCAGTCCACACGCACCTCAGTCTAACCCCCCGCCCATCTGCTCTTTCTGCTCTTGTTGGGGGGGACGGCCCACAGCTCCCCTGCTGCTCAGCCTGCCACCCGCAGCATTGCTCTGGGCCACACTGGGGACCTAATGGACCTGCCCGGACATCCACATCCTCAAAGCTCCATGGGAGGGCCCGGGGAGCAGCCCCCTGTCCTCACTGCACAGCATCAACTCACAGGGCCTCCATCGTGTCTGTGTTGGGAGCAACCGAGGCATCCAGCAGCGATGACCTCATCCTCCACTCGATGAAACTGCATTATTACTTCTCCCTCCACAGACATCTCCAGGGACCCACGGCTGATTACAGCTGCTTATTCCAGGCCAAGGGGAAGGCGGGGCTGAGGGAGAGCCAGCATCTGCTGGGCACACTCCTCTGCCCGGACCCCAGACTCCTCCCCAGTTCCTGGCCGTGTGGCTTTGCAGGACACCTCCCCCCACAGTCTGCCCGGGCGGGAGGCCCTCTTCATATAGTGGCCCTCGTCACCGTGCACGGCAGCCTCCCGTCGGCCTCTTCCTCGCTCTGGCGCCCTGAGCAGGTGCACGTTTAGTGACCGTGCACCTGCCGTCTCTCTCCACTGGCACACGGTCAGCCCTTGTAAGTATTCAGCCACATCTGCTGAACGGGTTAGCCAGCGATGGCGCCGAGCAGAGGACCGAGTACTTCACACTCTTTGTTTTATGTCCTCACAGCAACTTTCTGTACATAGGTACCATTATCTCCAACTTACAGATGAGAAAGATTAGGTTCAGAGCAATTAATAGCCCAAAGCCAGAATTTCAGATCCAAATGTTGCTCTGTCTGAGACATTCGGTTGTCAGACAGTGGAGGAGGAGCCCCAGGCCGGTTTATGGTGCAACCGCCCTTCTGCTCAGCCCCACTGCCCCTGTCCTGGATTCCCTTCCCCCCTCCCCTCTCCCAGCAAAGTTTCTCGCTGATTCGTATTCTCATATTTGTGATATCTCCTGGTTCTCCTGTTAGATCTCAATTTGGGGGTGGGGTAGCAGTCTCACACACATATACCCAGCCCAGGGAACTGCCTATCTCACAGTTCTGTGCCAAAGCAACTACACACGTCCCTAGGGGTGCAGCTGCTCATTGGCGTGTCTGGTCTCCCTGACAGAAGAAGAGCTTCTGGTGACCGAGAGCAATGTCATATCCAGTTTTTTCTTCTGAATATAGCACAGGCCTGCCTGTAGTCAGACACCATTCCATGCGTAGGTGGAGGGATGAGTGAGTGGATGGGTGGGTGGGTTTGTGGGTGGATGGAAGGATGGATGGATGGACGGATGGATGGATGGATGGACGGATGGATGGATGGACGGACTGATGGATGGATGGAAGGATGGATGGATGGATGGACGGATGGATGGATGGATGGACGGACGGATGGATGGATGGATGGATGGATGGATGGATGGAAGGATGGATGGATGGATGGATGGATGGACGGATGGATGGATGGAAGGATGGATGGATGGATGGAAGGATGGATGGATGGACGGACTGATGGATGGATGGAAGGATGGAAGGATGGATGGATGGATGGACGGATGGATGGATGGACGGATGGATGGATGGATGGATGGATGGACGGATGGATGGATGGACGGACGGATGGATGGATGGACGGATGGATGGATGGACGGACGGATGGATGGATGGATGGATGGATGGATGGATGGATGGACGGATGGATGGATGGACAGACGGATGGATGGATGGAAGGATGGATGGATGGATGGACGGACTGATGGATGGATGGACGGACGGATGGATGGATGGAAGGATGGATGGATGGATAGATGCATGGATTGATGGGCAGGTGGAGGTCAGGCACTCTCTAGTATTTTTGATTATGGTCTTCGCTAAAGGATTGTTCTGGGAGATACTTAGGGATCTCAGGGTCTGAGGATATTGGAGAACCTTTCTGAGCTGGAGTCAGAGTCAAGACAATGGAAGGAAGGACAGAGACACGTGATGTTTCTGGCCTTGAAGATGGAGGAAGGCGCCACAAGCCAAGGAACGTGGGCTGCATCTAAAAGCCAGAGGACAGGAGCTGAATTGGCCCTTAGAGCCTCCAGGAGAAACACAGCCCTGTGGAGCCCTGGGTTGCAGCCCAGTGAGACCCATGTTGAACTTCTGAGCCTCAGAGGTGTGATAGGATAAGTGTGTGTTGTTTTAAGCCACCAAGTTTGTGGCCATTAGCTATGTCAGAAATAAAAAACAAATGCAGGGTGTTGCTGTTCTGTGAAGAAGTGGGCACAGTCTTGAGGAGTTGTCTCTGACTAGAGCCCTAGGACAGCGGCCACTTCCTCCAGAGGGCCTGGACAGCCTGCTCGTCCAGTGAGGCTCCTAGCCTGGGAGGCCTGAGCGTGGCTTTGTTGGTCTCTCCACGGAGGACGTGAGCCAGGGAAAGTGGCTGCCCCGCCCTACACGCATTGGGGTGTGCCATCCTCCTCACAGTGGCACCTACATCAGCCACGGGCAGAGGGACTGCCAAGGACCAGGGAGCAGGGGGCTGGTGTTATTCCCCTCCTAGAGACGCAAGACCATGCAACCTACCCCAGAGCACGGGACCCTGGACGGTGACCCCAGGGCCCCTGGGCCCCAGCTAGAGCATCTGGGCCTCATCTCAGAGGTCCTGGTGCAGGAGCAGCCAGGACCTCGCATCTCTTGCTGTGACGCCGCAGACACACTGCCCACCAGGTGCACTCCCCACACCCCCTGCAAAGCTTGCGTTTCTCATTCCTCACTTACACATAATATCCGAATTGCTCTCCAAGCAAAAACACAATCCTGTCCATAGGGCATGCAAAGCTGAAACAGCTGCTATATTTAACAGAAAACATATCCCGTTGCCATGACAACCTGTGCTCTAAAATTAGAAACCCTATATGCTGCAGGAGATGGGATGAAAATATCTGCTCCGAACCTTAACCAAGTCTCTGGCCAAAGCTGGGTATCCCCCCAACCCCTGCCCGCACCCACCCCACAGGAAACTCCTCTCTACTGACCGTGTGGGTCCAATTCTACACGTGTTAGCAGATGTGGGTTTGTGTGACCACCACCACATGCAGGACCCAGAACATTCCATCACCCCTCACACTCCCTGCAGCTACCCGGCGTGGTCACAGCCTTCCCTCCACACCCCGGTCCTTGCCTGTCCCCCATCCCCACAATGCGGCCTCTTTTCTGAATGGGAGAGAAACGGTGCCCAGTGGTGTGTGGCCTCTCAACCTGCCCCTGGCTATGAGTTGAGTGAGGCCTTGTCCTTGCTGGGCTGTGGAGCATGACGTGAATGTGCCATTCGACAGACCAGGTGATTTGATGAGAGGGCTGGGAACACCCAAGTGCTGTTTTTTTGTGAGCGAGTTTTTCTTTCTCCAGGTGTGGGGCTGCTGGGTCACAGGGCCTGTGGTGACTTTGTGAGAAAGTGCCAAGTCTTACTGACAGAGGGGCCATGTGGTGGGGCTGTGCCCTTTGCTCTCCCAGGGCCAAGTGCTCACCCGTGTGTGTTTGGCTGTGCAAACAGGGCTGTTACCCAGGTATTAAAGAACAATGCTGTCTTTCCAGCCCTAATGGATGCCAATTTCTTACTTATGAAGAGCAGACTGAGGTTGCCGAGGTCTGTGTTTTGCTGGGGAAGATCCCTCACACACACACAGCCGCTGTGCCTTCATAGTCTCCGGAAAAATGTGCTGGGTGACAGCAACAGCGAGAACGAAGCCACCACTTACCAAGCACCTGCACTGTGGCCCCAACTGTGCCCCGGCCGCCCAGCCCCGCAGAGAGTAGCTGGGGGCCGCCCTGCTCGGCCGAGCTGCTTGCCCCCGAGCGCATAAGCGCAGAGGCAAGCTCAGCAAAGCTGTGAGACTCAAGTGTTGGGGCCTCTCATGCACACGGGCCCTCCCAATGGAGAAAAAATCCTTATGAGAAATTTGTAATTTTGCCACCTGAAAACCTTCTATCTGTTCAATTGTTTCAAAGTGAAACAAGTTCAGAATATCAACTCAAAATATTTAAGGGTATCCTCCACTCGAGAAAATGTAAAACATGCTGACATTTGAAAGCTCATGTACAAAAAAATATGATAGAGATTTTTCTAATTTGACATCAATCCTAGGATTTCTCTTGAGGTTACCAATAATGAGTTGCCCAGTTAAAATGAACATTTCTAAACTTTAACAATTAAAACAGAAATTGGCTACTCATGCCGCAGATTGAATTCTCTTCCCGTTTTTCATTATAGAAAACGATGTTACCAGATTATTCATTGCAGCTCAATTCAGAATTGCCAAGTCATGGAAGAAGCCCACGTGCCCATCGACCCATGAATGGATTAGTAAATGGTGGTATATGTATACCATGGAATGCTATGCAGCATTAAAAAAAAATGGAGACTTTACCTCTTTTATGTTTACATGGATGGAGCTGGAAAATATTCTTCTTAGTAAAGTATCTCAGGAATGGAAAAAAAATATCCAATGTACTCAGTACTACTGTGAAATCAATTTACAATCACTCACAC
>CAUYRH010154889.1:0-20266 GCA_963574655.1 Perodicticus potto
ACAGAATTTTATAACCTCAAGATTTATTTATATGGGGTATGCCTGTGGCTAAAAGGTGTTGGCCGCTGGCCCCATAAGCAGGTGGTGGCAGGTTCAAACCCAGCCATAACCAAAAACTGCAAAAAAAAAAAAAAAAAAAAGGAATGATTTATACTATCACAGTCTTTGCCTTTTGTGTCCCTTTAGAAGATCACATGATGGACTTCAAATCAAAGTTGCTAAGCATTGAGAGTTCCCTTAACACTTAACTAAAGGTATGATTATGGAAGGTGAAACATTCAGTTTGCTTAGCTCTGTGATGCCTAACAGAGTGGATGAAGGCACGGAAGTGTATATTCAAC
Source organism: Perodicticus potto (assembly GCA_963574655.1). Taxonomy (NCBI): domain Eukaryota; kingdom Metazoa; phylum Chordata; class Mammalia; order Primates; family Lorisidae; genus Perodicticus; species Perodicticus potto. The sequence continues at coordinate 342 of CAUYRH010154889.1, forward strand.
GTGATGCCCATCAGCCTGTCCACTCCCACATCCTTCCATACATTAGTTCATTTAGGAAAAGTGATACGTTGTGTTCTACATTAGGTACCAGAGTCAAAGATGACAGGAGACCATGCGTTAAGAAACACAGCCTAAAATGATTGCACCGTATTATAATCATTTCTATTATAGTTCTATGACAGCTATGCTATGGAAACATAACTGAGAGAGTGACTGATGCCATTTAAGATATATACTGTGGTTATGTGTTTTATATAACGAAATAAATATAATTTGAGAAAATACGATAGAATAAGTCAGGTATTATAGTAGTTTTAGATCACGTCCTAACAAACCCCACCTACCTGCAGTGAATGAGGAGAGGTGCGCTCTTGTGATGCTTATTCCCTTCACTGGCATTTTTCTTGGGAAGTTTTTGTTTGAGGATCTGAATCATAGACATTAATTCTTTGGGTGCTGCAGGAAGCTGCTCCACATTCCAGTTCGTATACTGGTACTGGTACACGGTTCGAGTATCTTTCCTCTAAAATCAGAAGTGAAGGGAGCATTAACTCCAGTGAAGTTCAGCCTAGTTTATAATTTGATAGTCAAACTTTTTTTTCACAGTTGTTACTTTCATTTAAATGACTTAGAAGTTGTATCCTGAAACATTATCTAGATGGTGACTTTGCGTATGTAGAGTAATTTATCATAGTTTTGCTATCAGAACAATTACATCAAACACATATACTCCTGAAATTATTTTTATACCTTGGAATGTCTCAGTTCAAATTCACGGACTGTATAAGCCGAAGATTTGTTTGTGTCTTTAATATCAACTTCTATATCTCCGTATGTTTGCTTTCCTTCTCCCCAGTACTGAGCACAGATTTCCTAGATAAAAAAGAAGATAGGTCAACAACTTCTGCACAAATGTTCTGTTTGCTATTTGTACTATTCAGTCAATCACGTTCTCACTGGCTTGCACTCTCCTCCTTTCTTCTCCTCTGTTAAAATGAAAAATACTGTGTTCTAAAATTGAGACATGCCCATCCGATCCAAAATGTATTTGAGGTCTGTTGAAGACTCGTTTAATAAGTATGCGATCTTTCCTCGTGCAAACAAAGGGATCTTGAGCATAACTAAAGTGAGCAAGGAGCTGGGAGGCTGCAGGAACAGCTCTGTCTTCCCTAGTGTAGGTCTTTTGAGAGTTACTCTTCCTTTCCAGAGCTCATCACCTCTTCAGATTCTGTAGCTGACATGAGCTGATGTCATTCATACCCCCCTCCAATAACAACTCAGGTCCAATTGTTGCTCCACTGCTCCTGGAGGAAGGAAGCTGAACCTTTTGGAGATTTTTGTTTTTGTATCTTGTTGACCGACCGTGAGCAGCTGCATGTATGTTAACAAGTATCTATGCAAAGGGCCGGATTGAAGAGCACATGAAGAACAAAAGAGTTTCCTCTCTCTGAAAGGGGATTTCCACCCACTAAAATCTCACAGTGGCTGACAATGATGGGCATTCCTGTGCGCACTTCTATTCTATTTCCTGGCTTTTACAATTTACATCAAGAAAAGGGTTGCTGGCTGGCTCAGCTTCTGTGGCTCAATGGGCTAAGGCGCCAGCCACGTACACCTGAGCTGGCAGGTTCGAATCCAGCCCAGCCCGCCAAACAATAATAACGGCTGCAACCAAAAAAATGGCCGGGCATTGTGGCGGGCACCTGTAGTCCCAGCTACTTGGGAGGCAGAGGCAGGAGACTCGCTTGAGCCCAGGAATTGGAGGTTGCTGTGAGCTGTGATGCCACGGCACTCTATCCAGGGTGACAGCTTGAAGCTCTGTCTCAAAAAAAGAAAGAAAAAAGAAAAGGGCTGCTGCCATTTATATGTACGTTCCAGTTTCTGAACATACATTTATTTTCTAAAAGACAAAAACACATAAAAGTAAATAACAACTTTCTACGTACAGAGGAAGTGGATCAAGCAAGAGAGAGAGACATAATAAATCTTCCTTGCATGCTTAGGAAGTTATACTCTGGATAAGCTTTACCAGGTGTCAGATAACATGGTAAGTGCTAAAACTAAGATCTGCCCACCAAGGAAATGTCAATAATAACTCAAGCTATTAAGGAAAGGATCAAGTAAGTGTTGCAGTCATTAAGTGAAAGATCAAATTATATCTTAGTTTTTCTCCTCTCTGTAGACTTTTATGGTAATAAATATTACATAGGAATAAAGAAGGAAGGATATGAATAAATTTTTTCCATTTAGGAAAAAAGGAAGGACAAATTTTTTCCAATAAAGAATAGAGCCAAAATAGAAAGAGAGCAAATTTAGTTATACGAAATATCAACAGATTATGAGGCAGTGCCAAGAAGGTAAATGATATGTTAAAACTCACTCAGTAGACCTGCTTGTCCAGGACAGAGAGTATGGAAAACACAAAAATGGAATGAAGACAGAAAGATGTAGGAAGGCCTGATTGTGGAGGGTCACGCATGTGTTATTTAACACTTGAAGAAGATGGAGTGAAAGTGCGTATAGCTATTGCTTGCATGTTGTCACCGGGCATTGCTCTGGCCTGGGCAGTCGGTCAGCAAGACGGGTAAGGGACCACCTAGAGAGACAGTCAGAATCTAGACACAGCTGACCAGTGCCGGGGTCATGGGGTGAGACCGAGCAAATGGAATTGTGTGACAGAAGGGTCCAAAAGACATGGATGTGGGTGGAGGGATCAAGTAAGCCATTCCAGATGAGAGAGGGGTATTTATGACATGAAGACTTTTAAAATAAAAGGTTCTCAAAGTACAAACCTGCTCCCCCTGCTTCAGCTCTGTCAGCATGATAATAACTTTGACTTTTCTTTGAAAGATCATCTGCCAAAAATCACTAATGGTTTCTTTTAGTGGTCCCTGGGCAGCAATCATCACTTCCGGTTTCCAGTAACTCTTTAAAAAGAAAGAGGAAGAACTTCGTTACCACCACCAACCGAAGAGAGCACAGAGGATTCTTAGACAACCATTTGGAAATGTAGTCACTTAGCTTGATAGCAACGCTGTTATATAAAAATATCAAGAATCAGGCGGCACCTGTGGCTCAAAGGAGCAGGGTGCCAGCCCCATATGCCAGAGGTGGCAGGTTCAAACCCGGCCCCAGACAAAACTGCAAAAAAAAAAAAACAAAACAAGATTCCTATTCTGAGAAGTAATGCAATATTTACATGTAAAGTGCATATTCAATAATGATAATTCTTAGCCAATAACGTGCAAATAAGATTAGGACATATAATCTTGCAAAATGAACTGGTTTTGTCTTTCAAAACCTTTTTTTCTCTATAAAGGTTAATGTGATTCTAGTGACTATACAAAGGAATTAATAATTGGGTCAATGTACACTATCTAGGTCACGGGTACACTAAAAGCAAAGATTTTACCATTATACAATATGTATACACATAATGAAATTTAATTTATATTCCCTAAATCTATACAAAATTTTTAAAGGAATTAAATAAACATTTAAATTATCCTCAACCTGTCTTCATAGTAACTGGTGTCTGCATGTTGATATACTGGCTTATAATTAAACCAATATTCTAACGTGTGTTTTAGGAAAATTGGAAAAGAAATAAATCCAACTTAGTGTACATGCAATAACTATTTGCTGAATGACTAAGTTGCCTTGTTTGAATTTTTGGTTCTTTAAAAAAATATGGTACCTATTCACTTAATAATTCAATTAATCAGAATGAAAAGGTTTTTTGTTGTTTTTTTTTTTTTTTTTTTTGAGACAGAGTCTCACTTTGTCACCCTCAGTAGAGTGCTGCGGCATCACAGCTCACATCAACCTCCAGCTCTTGGGCTTAGGCGATTCTCTTGCCTCAGCCTCCCGAGTAGCTGGGACTACAGGCGCCCGCCATAATGCTTGGCTATTTTTTGTTGTTGCAGTTTGGCCAGGGCTGGGTTCAAACCCACCACCTTCAGTATATGGGGCTGGCGCCCTACTCACTGAGCCACAGGCACCACCCAGAATGAAAAGTTTTTAACTATGCAAACACACAAATTTGGTCTTGCTTACAATTTGGATAACTATGCATAAACCTTTTCAAATACTTACATGTGCTCAAATTTTATTATTTCAAACATTAATATGACCATAATCATATTAGTCATAACATATAACCAACAGCATTGCCTTACATTGTATCAGCTCATTAAATGTTAATATTTTTAAATCCTTTAATGAATTAAAATAAAGCATCAAAAATCGAAACTTGCATGACAATCACTAACTACATAGTTAGGAAAAAGTTCATTATTCTTTTATGAGATCATTGAATAAAAAGCCCTGATAACATAGGTATGGTTTTTGAAGGGTTAGATTCTGAGTTCTGGAAATGTGAGCACCTACCATTATAAAAGATGCATTGATGTACTTGCTCGTTTCCTCCGTGTCACTGTCATCATCAGAGGATTCATCTGAATCTTGCTCACTCTCTTTGCTCATTTCAAGTTCATGTTTCAGTGGCACTCTGTTAAAGTCATCTATGTAAGATAAGTTAGTAGTCAGTCTTCCTTTAAAATATCACATTTCTGCTTCATCGTCATGTGGAAATGAAAAAATATTTCAAAGGGGATTCATTGCATTATGTAAATCTAAGTGGAATGAGATTATATAATTCAGTCCTCATCGATTAACAAATTATTTTTTTAAGTCTAAGAGAAAGGAGATTCCAAAAGGCTTCCAGCAAAACACGTAGGACATAACTCCATGTCAAAGAAATAGATATGATTTTTCCACGTATTTATTTAATCTTTGATACATATACTTCAGTTTTCTATGGAATATCATAATTCTGCTTGTTCTAAGTTTAAAATATATAGCTTAGATTTTTTTCCTAATTGTATTTTATTAATATCCAATTAACAATATTAAGTAGGTATCTCAGATTAATTATTACCTATTTAGTATTTAGTTTAAAAATTATTTGGTTCATAATTTCTCACTGTTTTGGAATTTCATTAATTTACAATGGCTTGACCAAATGGTCCGATGAGCTACAGCACAATCAAATCCATATTTTAAACTGTATTTATAAGGACTTCTGCAGAATTTAGCTAGGGCAGCTATGCGTTCATCTGATTCATTTGGTTGTCTAGTTTATTAGCTTGGGTTACATTTTATCCACGGTAATTTCAGTATATGCAGCTGAATAAAAATAAAGTTGTACCAGATGTAATGATATCAATATGCTTAATTAGTAGAATTTAAGTCTTGGAAACTGTGCATATTTTAATCTGTTAAGTTTGATGATTGACAGATCACAGAATAGTTTTCCCCTACTTTCAACCTCCCAGGAACAAGGGATGAAAAGAAAACATGAATTGAACAAATAGATGTAATATTTTGCTATTTGGCAATTGCCCTGGAGTAAATAATGGAAATCAACTAAAAATAAGAAAGAACTGGTAAGAGACTTGATTATTTTTTCTTCCAGCTTTGGAGGTTTCATCTTTCTGAAAACCCAATTCTAAAATAATCTGTAGAAAGAAAATACTGAATATAGTCGATCCTCCAAATTCTCCTGTAAGTGCTTCTAAAAAAGAATTCTAAATGTTTACTATCCATGTAACCAAAATTTAAACAGCCTATTAATTTCTTCTCTCCCACCAACCAAATATTTAACAACTTGCTCCAAGGTCATTTCTGTGCACGTGTGTCTCACGTTAAACAAATCCAAACGCGAGATTAACTTCGTCTGATACAAAGAACAAAGTAAAATAAGCTACATACAGGGAATGACATTAGAACTCCTGTTTTTCTTTTTATTTTCTTCTTGATTTCCAATGTGCTGTGTCCTCCAGCTCCTATAGGAAGGAAGTCTCTGAGGAAAAAAAAAAAAACAAAGTGGAAAACTCCTTTACAATGTAAATATTGGCTTAGTTTACTGTTGTGCTAAGATGTTCCCTAAAGAAAAGCATTTCATTAAATTGGGGAAAATTTCCATACACTCCCTGGAACTCACAGTTTTTAAGTTTGCCTCTAAGTTTTTCCTTTCCATTGCTTAGGTATTTGGTACTTTTAGCATGTTCAGTCTGAACTGAACGTACATAATTACATAAGAGCATGTGCTTCTTTCTTAGAGCTGCTTGATAGCAAAGTCGCCTCGTTAGTTCTTAGATAAGTTGAAAGTGCTAAGCAGACATTGAGTATTATCCCTATTGCAAAAGCAATGGTGAATTAGTTAAAACTCTCAGAAATAAGCTCTGCAGACACAGCATTCGCAGAAGACTTGGCACATGCTTCCAAAGTCGAAACTTCATGTGTTTACACCTGCCAGACTGTCTCCCTGGCAGTGCCAGTCAGCAAGATCCACCTCACTATTGAGGAAGTTCGCACGTCTTTTCAGGTTTCTCTCTTGCTTAGTCCAGTTCACCTTCACTTTTTACTTGGGGAACATCAACGGTTTCTTCACTGACCTTCAATCTTGTTTGCTCTAATCCTTCTAAAATGCAAAACAGAAGATGTCCCTCCCAGGACCTTTGGAGGCTTCTCATTCTTGTTAGAAACCAGCAAACCTCACTACAGCGTAAGAAGCCTTTAGGGCAACTCTCCTGTCTCTTCAGCCTCGTTCTCCAATTTTACAAAGAGATGGCCAACAGGTGGAGGATATTTTGTAAAATTTTGTAGTGCACATTTCATAAATAAAGTCACATGTAGTGACAATTTCCCGTGTTTCCTAGGGATGGTGACTTTATGTGCCACTTTTAGGATACTTTGTAGTATCTTCAACCTGGCAATCTTCAATTCTAACAACATTCTAACATACTGCCTTCGCTGATTTTTCTCACGTGCTGCATGTGGCCACCACTAGAATCATTCATTTATCACCACTAGAATCATTCATTTAGCAACACCTTCAACTCTTTCGCCTCCTCGCTTTCAAACTGTCACTTTCAAAATCCAGAGTAACCCAACCATCACCTCTAGCCCCAGAGAGTTCAATATCACCATGGAAAAACGATATAACTTAACTAATTCCTCTCTAAATTCATGACCATAAATTTCAAGTCATCAGAAAATAATTTCTGACAATCTCACTACCTTTGCCTGGGGAGATCGATTTCCTGTTTTGAGATAACTAGTTCAGACTCTTTCCACTTCCTCGAGAATTCAACTCTTCTTTATCTCACTCACCATAGTACCCCTCAACTCCCAACTGAGAATCTTGCTGCACCATACTTTTTTGAGAAATGACAATCAGGCAAGAATTGCCTCAACTTCCCATCACCAAATCCCCAACAGACTTGTATCTCTGTTCTCCTTTTCCATCTTCCCATCTGCTTAGGTGAAATATCTTCGCTGCTTCCATCAGCGTGAGAACCACTGTCTGTGATTGGGTTCACAGTATTTCATGCACTCTCCCCATGTCCATTTGCAAATCTCTTTGACTCTTATGCCAGGAATTGAGCTCGGCACAAAGAAGAAATTCAATCACATTTGTCCAGTGAAGAATACTTTGTTTTGGTGAATAAGTACTCATTCATAAAAGTGTTTAACTTAAATGTATAACTGTCTCCAAATGGCATATATATATATATGTGGATTAGTAGGGTTAGTGCCTTGAATATGGTTAATTTTTAGCGAGAAAACAATTGTAACAGCCTTCTGTTTGAGACTACCCCATGGGACAGGTCTTTGGGGGGGGGGATTGAGTTACCTAGTGATTCTTACACATTCTACCTGCACTCCCCACCTTAGCCCCACTTTGATCCTAAATATGAAATGGTTCTGCATCAGCTTAAAATTACATTGCTGATCTTGTTGAAAAACTTTGAATTGATTGGTTTGATAATTTACAGAAAGACTCAATTCATGGGAAACAGAAAACTAAGGAACATTTTTTTTGACAACTGAGTAATCTGAGGCTAGCTATGCCCACTCTCTGAAATAACATTTAACTATGTCCTCGGTTAGCTGCCAGAATAATTGCCTAATAAATGAGTTAGGACACATGTGCTTACCCTTTGCTTTCTATCTACCAGCCCCAGCCAGTTCAACTTCCTAAGCAGTCATAAACTCCTCTAATTATCGCCTTTGCAAACCAGAACCAGATACAGTTCCTGAAAGGGGTGTGCTGCATTGCCTTTGGCAGACCAATATGTAACTATTATTTTGTAGTATTATTTTGCTATTTTATACCGGCTTAATGAGGAATGTTTGAAATTGTTAGCAGTAGAATCGGATTTCTGGGTTGAACAAATCTACATAATAGTTGTGTGAATTCAGGTATTGCTCTTGAGCTCCCCTGTCCCAGTTCCCTCCTCTGTGCTCCATCGGTTAGGGCGTAGGCCAAATGCAAGAACTTGCCAAGTGTACAGCCACCCCCTGGAAAACAGTCAGCCCTGATAAAAACTACCTGTAACCTCTGTTGTTGCCATCACTGTCATTACCTGGAATTCAGCCTCCAGTGGGGACGGCTCACTTGGTGGGTCTCTTTTCTTCATGTTTTGTAGATATGGATGTAGTTCGGACAAGCTCACTTCCGTTTCTCCAAACTGATTATATTCCACTAAGGCCTGATGGATCAAGATGTACTGTGCCTACAGTTTCAAAAAAACAATGCAGGTAGTTAATTGCAAGCTTTGAGTCCTATGAGTCACATTTAAATAAAATTTGCATCCCTGTAATTTTACTCAAGTTGGGACAAAGTATGGGAAAATAAAATTGGTATATTGTCATGTTTAGATATCCTGGAAGGTGGCTTTCCGAGTTTTCCAGACTATGAGCAAATTCCAGAAATTTTCAGACCACTTTTATAGAAAAACAAACGAAAGCTTGCTAAATAGTTTATCCATGTACTGGGCATTGCCTGGTATTTTTTTTATTCCTAAAAATTCTAAACAAAAAACATGGCCTGTTAACTTTGTTCAGTGATTGTCATTGAGTTAGTCAAATTGGTAATGCGCAAAACTGGAATAAATTTCACAGTACATTCGAGAGGAAAAAGCAAGTTGGTATTCCATAGGATGCACTTTTAAAAACATTTTTAGAACACTTTAAAATAGAAAACGTTATTTTTTAAAAAGGATCCAATATGCCAAACCTATATTTAGCAACTCCTAACTATTTATCATATTTGAATTCAGTATCTTTAAGGAAATAATACGTTTCTGATAATTCCCTTTTTTTTTTCTTTTTTTTTGAGACAGAGCCTCAAGCTGTCACCCTGGATAGAGTACTGTGGCATCACAGCTCACAGCAACCTCCAATTCCTGGGCTTAAGCAAGTCTCCTGCCTCCGCCTCCCAAGTAGCTGGGACTACAGGCGCCCGCCACAACGCTGGCTATTTTTTGGTTGTAGTTGTCATTGTTGTTTGGCGGGCCCAGGCTGGGTTCAAACCCGCCGGCCCCAGTGTATGTGGCTGGCACTCTAATGACTGAGCTACAGGTGCTCAGCCTCTGATAATTCTTTAACTACCACCACTTGCCCTTCCTTCAGTAGCACTGATACTGAAATTACCTATCACCTCACTTCTCCTGACTTTGGTCGTAGCCTTCCACTCTATTTTATGCCCGAGAGGAAATAGCTTGTTTTTTTGTTGTTTATTTTCTTATTTTCTGGCTTATAATCTGTTTTTATACTTCTGCATTGTTTATAGATATATATGTTTTATAAATATATAAACATTATACAATTTGTATTTTTAAAAATATCACAAAAATTATATCCTGTGTTTCATTTGTCAACTATTTTCACTCATTGTTTTCATCTGAGCCTCTATCCAAATAGAGAGATGTAAACCTAGACTATTCCTTTCAACTACAGCTTAGCATTTGTTGTTCAAAGATTCCACATGTCACATTCTGTTTGACAATTTCCCTATTGAGATATATATATATATATATACACATATTTATGCATATTTATGTCTAGGTATATATGTAAATACATGTATATATACTTATGGTGTTTCCATTCTCCTATTTATATACATTCGAGAATTTTTTGCGATTTTAATGATGCTGAATGCAATGAATGTTCTTTCATATGTTTCTAATTATTCATATTTGCAAGTGCTTTTCTTGAGTATAAACATACATGTGATATTTCTAGGTCAAGTACAGACATTTTCAATAATAACCATCACTTAGAATTACTGAATGAATGGCATGTTTAAGGTGATAGTTTAAATGTTTTATTTGTACTATCATTACCTCCATTTTACAAATGACTTAACTGAGGTGCAGAAAAATGTAAAAACTTGTCCAAGAGTGCATAGTCATAGAGGCAGAATTTAAAATTTGGAGTCTAGGCTGGGCGCGCGGTGGCTCATGCCTATAATCCCAGCATTTTTGGAGGCCGAGGTGGGAGGATTGCCTGAACTCAGGAGTTCAAGACCAGCCTGAGCTAAAGCGAGACTCCATCTCTAAAAATAGCCAGGAGTTGTGGCAGGTGCCTGTAGTCCTAGCTACTCAGGAAGCAATAGAATCGCTTGACCCCAAGAGTTAGAGTTTGCTGTAAGCTATGACTTCACAGCACTCTACTGGAGGTGACAAAGTGAGACTCTGACTCAAAAAAACAAAAAAATTAAAATATTTAAATACAATAAAATTTGGAAGTCTAGTTCCAAAAACCCCAGTCTTTTGACCATCATACTATTCTGTCTCTTCGGTTTTAATTTTATGTGATACTGAGAAATCTAATTTCAGTGTGCTTTTTTTCTCTCAATCTGGTATGTGTAAACGGTGTTTCATTATTTTCTTAAATTACATTTTATATTTATCCTTCATTCACAGTAATTTAAAGTATTAATACAAAATATTTCTAACTATTTCCATCCAGGGTTTGAAGTAGTGAGGATTTTGAATTCCTTTCAAGGTCATTCCTACCACCCAACATGATGGAAGAGCGAACACGAAGGTGACGATAACCTTTAAAGATGGGTACGAACCTCTACTTGCACCATCAGGCATCTCTGTCGCCTCAGCTTGACGACGTAACCATAGACGTCCACCTTGTTCTCAGCTTCCAGGCCTTCCAGCATGGCGTCAATCCCAATGTAGGTGCCTGTGCGCCCAACACCAGCGCTGGGGGGATGAATAGAGAAAGCGAAGGCATGCTCACAGCAGGGAAATGAAGAAAACAATGTCAAGTGTGAAGGAGAGGCAGGAACATAAGTTTCTCCTGCAGAAGGTTCCCCAAATTGCAACTGCCATAGGGGAGAACATCCCAGTCAGCCCAGGGCAGGCGTGAGAATGCCGACAGGCTCGGCCCCTGCTGTCGGAGTTCTGGACTCACCTGCAATGCACAACCACAGGACCGCTGAAGAAGTTGCTGAACGCGTTCACTCTCCTTCTCAGCTTCAGCAGCAGGTGGGGGTCGTCTGGCACTCCGTGGTCTGGCCAGCTGGTAAACTGAATGTGAGTCACTTCTCTTCCAGTTGCTTTTTCTTTTTTCTAGTTGAGACAATAGTTTCTTTGAGGTGATTTTTAAAGCAAACTATGGGGCAGAAACAAGCAGAAGGGAGGACGAGAATACAAATGTCCCCATGCAAACATAAACTACTCCAAAGGGCCCATCATGCCTCAGGCATCCTAGAAGTGGTTTGCAGCTAGAATTGCATTTTCCTTTTTAATTAGGTTGAGGTATCGCAGAAGACTGGCGTGCACTACCCAGTAAGCACCAACTTACCAGGAAAGTAAGTAAGGCAAGGTAAGAATAGACGAAACTCCTAGGAATTTTTACACTGCCAAAGCAAACACATAACAGGAAAAAGGGCATGGTCGTGGTGGGTGGGAGGCTTTGAATGTGGGTGTGAAAAGATGTAAAGTAAAGGTCATCCTCACAGTTGTTATATGAAACCAGGACATTGCACCCCTTGACTGCACTAACGTACTCAGTTATGATTCAACAATAAAAAAAAATAATAATAATAAACAATAAAATACGTCTGCTTGGTGGGCCAGCAGACAGGACTATTTTGGGGGTGAAGAAAAGCTGATTAGCTATCTGGTTAACACCATCTTCCTTAGGCCCTCACAGAACAGACTCATCAGCTGAGAATGTAGAGAGGGAACTGAGGAAAGTGAGCCCCGGATGACAGCTCATGTTTGTCCTAGTTTCAAGGAAATCACCAGGAGATGCGCAAACCATAATTCTCTGACTAGGTATGAAGAACCACCTACATTTAGTCAGCAGAAGAAACGAAGGAAACAAACAAAATCTTTAAAAAAATAAAAAGAAATAAACACTAAAATACATATTGGTTATAATTTTCTGATGGGAAAAACTGAGGTGGTTAAGAACAGTGAGTTCAGACTTATCAATGCAGCCAGGTGGGGATCAGCCTCTGTCTGTACCCCTATATCTATGGATTGGGGGATTTTGTGGCTTAATCAATCAAGTACTTAGCTGTGAACCACTGGGAAGGTGATTCCCGAGTCCTCATAGCCTAGCAGTAATGCCACGGAGCCTAAGAAGGCCTTGGGAGAATATACAATAAGTCTGCTTCTCTTGGGAGAAATGTAACTGGCCTATATAGAAATAAAATTGACGTTACTAAAAGCCCTCCAACAAACAAAATTCAGAGAAAATGTCAATGCCCTATATAAAGACTTGCATTTCTTACACAGCTCTATAGAGTGTTTTACATACCATGAAGTTCACACATTTAAAATGTACGATTCAGTGTCTTAATTACATTCACAGAGGGGTACAGTCATCACCACTATCTAATTATAGAACATTCTTGTCACCACAAAATAAAAATCTGAACCTGTTTAGTAGCCACCCCCGATTTCTACTCTACCCCCTCAGGCCTAGGCAACCATTAATCTCCTTTCTGTCTTTACAGGTTGGGCTGTTCTGGTTTCTCATATAATATGTAAAATGGCCCCCACTTTAATTAGTATCTGAGGCCACACTGATCGGTTTATTTTGTGAACTAAACATTTTATCTCTTCTACCTCAGTAGAATTTATACTTCTTAAAGTAATCTCTAAGTATTTCATTTGTACATTCAAGCATAAGCAGGCTTTGAAAATAAGGTCTATTTGTTTATTCATTCAATAATTTAATCCTATGTTCAACACATCTAATGTAACTTTCCTTTTTTAAAAATACATCACGGGTCGTAGCATACTAGATACTTTGGGCTTGGCTTGGACAGACACTTGTTGTCCAGGAAGTTAAATTTGACTCTGTTAACTTGCATTCTAATCCAACTTGTCTTCCTAAAAGTTATTAAAAATAATTTTTCCCAGGTAGATTTTAATCCTTTTGATGTAATAACACATAATTGTTTTACTCTAAAAATAAAAACCATATCAAAACCAAATTACATAATAAAACAAACTCACGTTTGTAACGTTCAATTTTTGAATGATATAATCTGGACATCTTTTGTGTTCACTGATCTTCACAACAACGTCTCCAAAAGTCCGAGTGCCTTCTTCCATGGAAGGCCAGTATTCTGCACACTTGTTCTATATTTAGAAATCATTAATTATTTCCCTTTTTCATTTAAACAATTCTTGTTAAGCTTTCTTTCAAAACCAAAAATGTGTTAATCTGAAATTCTTAGAACATTCATCTGTTTTCCTTTAAACACATGTACACCTTAAATTGTGATGTTTGCAATGGATTCTCCTCCCTGTCAATGTTGCCAGAAGAATTTTCCTCATATTACTTAGCAGAAAGATGACCTTCCCAGGTCTAGCTGCATATTATAAGAAGACGTGCTGAGTGCTCAGCTAAAAGGATGTGACTGCTGGCAGTTAATTTCAGGCTGGGAGGCAGAGAAGGTCTTGCTCCTCCTAAAGTCACATGATTGACTTTCCACCTATCGGCCCCAAGGTCAGTGTTGTTTTAAGTATTCACAAGCACTTGTGAATTCAGCACATCAAAATATGCTGAACTTTTAACAACACCAAAGATATAGGGATCAAATAAAAGACTAACCATATAGTATTTAAATGTTATGTATACAGACATATATTTAACTAGGTAGGAATTTTATTTTTCTATATTTATGGAATATCTAAATCAAATTTTCAACACTGGTTAAAGTAGAGCACTGTCTGTTTAGTCATCAAGCACATATATGTGGTTTTTCTAAATGCAATTTAACACTTCCTTTTCCTAACCCAACATCTGCCCTGTGAGTCTTCTGGGTTCTTACCCTGTTTCCTTCTTCACATCGAGTTACCATGACAATAACTGTGGCTTTCTGTTCCCAGATCATCCTCCAGAAATCATCAACAGTTTCATCTCTGGGGCCTAGGAGGTAAACAAATATAAGCATATAAGAAATATTTTCTTACAAGCGCTAAAAAACAATTTTTCAAAAAGAATATTGGACTATCAAACAAATTACCTTGGGCAGCAATGTATTTCTTGGGTTCTTTGAAACCCTGTTCAAAACATAAAAGTGGGACATTTATTGAGCACTTAATTATTCATTCACATGCAAAATTATGACTTAGAGGAAGGTGCATTAGATCCACCATTTCTTGGTTGTGAATTGCCCTCGGGCATTTTCAAATTATTAAAAGAGGATTTTATTAAATCATGGTCATTTAAGGGTGCTAAGCATGTTAGTTAATGTTTGCAGACCATGCTCATGACTTTCATGTACCTTTGCTATATAATCCAAATAACTTTAAAAACTAGATTTCATCCTCATCTAGGATAGTAAAGCAATTTACAAGAGTAATCCAGGTGGTCCTACATTTGAGGTCCTACCAACCCTTAGAGCAGCATGTGTCGCTATTTAAATCTCTTCCCTATCCACATAGTTACTTTTGGACTTTTACTCAATTTCTTTCAATAAATCACTCTGAGATTACACCACACTTCTACCCCTTAAATATTGCTGGAATAATATGCTGATTCCCTAGGCTCCATTGTTGCCTTTCCAGATAGAGATAAAATCATTTTCATTTTCTATCTAAAATGTATTCTTTCTCTGGTGTTACCAAGAGAAAAGAGTGCAGAGGCTCATAAGATATTACAATAATTTCTTCCAGAATTATCTCACCCTATTTAAATTCACCTCAACAATGAAAGAAGCTATTCAGAAAGAGATGACCTTTGCTACTGGATGAAATGTAGCACATGGGCCACAAGAATTCATGATTAATTTTAATAACTTCTTGAAACTTCTATCTTATGGTACAGAAGGATTCATACATTCATTTATTTAACAAGTATTTATGGAACAGTTTCAGTATGTCAAGCACCTAGCTGGGAGCTGAAGACTCATACTTTCCCGGAGCTACAAGTTCTGTTGGAGAAACATAAGTGTAACCTGATACCGTAATTATTATATATGTTTGAATCAAAAGTGTAGGTTATTTTTTTCTAAACTATTGCAATCCTTATAAAATCTCTCACATTACCAGGTCTGTTCTCAATTACTTTACTTTGAATGATAAATTACTATTTGGAAAAGGCACCATGCATTAAAATAAACTTGATCAGAGTGATGCCTGTGGCTCAGTGAGTGGGGCGCTAGCCCCATATACCGAGGGTGGCGGGTTTGAACCCAGCCCCAGTCAAACTGCAAACAACAAATAGCCGGGCATTGTGGCGGGCACCTGTAGTCCCAGCTACACAGTAGGCTGAGGCAAGAGAATCGCTTAAGCCCAAGAGCTGGAAGTCATTGTGAGCTGTGATGCCACGGCACTCTACCAAGGGCAACAGAGTGAGACTGTCTCTAAAAAATAAAATAAAATAAAATAAAGTAAAATAAAATAAACTTGATCAAGGCTGATTATAAAGTCCTATAGAGGTTATCTGATGGAATCAGCTAAAATACAGGTGAAATGATGACACGATACTAATAATAACTTTTCAGGTGATAACTTCAAATTCCCAAGTGTTGGTTATGATTGTAAACGAGACTTTTCAGGACCGTGTACCAAAAGGAACACAATAAAAGACTGCATTGTACACATTAAAAGCACACATTTCAGGGCGGTGCCTGTGGCTTAAGGAGTAGGGTGCCGGCCCCGTGTAACAGAGGTGGCGGGTTCAAACCCAGCCCCGGCCAAAAACTGCAAAAACAAATAATAATAAATAAATAAATAAACGGAAGCACACATTCAAAGAAGAGACACTTTGCAGTCTCTCTATATTTTATACTATCCAAAATTATTTAACTCATGTAACACATTACGTTGCACAGATAATTACATTTTGGGATAAAGACAATGAACAGATGATCTGTATTGATGAAAAATACCCACTGAAGTTCAGTGTTATGTAATCAAAGTAAAGTAATTTGGAGTCAGGAAGACTGGGGTTGAATCTCAACTAATTGTGTGGACAAGGACAAGATAACTAATTAAACTGAACCTCCCACCTCCCAGTCCCTAACTATACAATGAGTATACTGCACATAGATGGTGCAAATGCAGGCTTCTTACGAGAAATACATGCAAAGATCATTTAGTCTGATATCCAGCACATAATAGGCAACAGATTATATATCTTGTACCAATAGACAATGAATATTCTCACAAATATTGGTGATTTTGCTATTTATACCAGAAACATGATAGGCTCACTTCAAAACCTCTCTAATGATACTTTTTAAATTTTGCCAATACAAAGAAGGAACTGAAGGGAATGCAGAGATACAAGAAAAATGCGAATCTTCAATGGCAAATTGACGAGGCTATAACTTGGCAAGTATATATTTTTACTCACATCAATATAGCTAGCATTTATGTAGTTTGACCCTACATCTCCATTTATCTCAGAGAGTTCAACACGGTTATAATCATCTGTTTAAAGAAAAGAAAAATAAGCACGTGAAATAATGAATAAGCAAGGAGTGTACACATAGGGACATTCAATTCTCAATGTGTACTCACAAGGAAGGATGTCGACATAACGGTTTTTGTTCTGATTAAAGGGTTTTCGAGCATCTTTGATAGGAAACTTGCTGAATACCCTTGGAATGCTCTGAAAGACACACAAATTCTTTAGGTTACATCAGATTGAGAAAAACTAATTTCTCTCTTGGCACGATACAACAATGCGTTATATATTGAAGTATTACTGGCTTCGTCCTTTAATACTGTCCATGAGTCTCTCGTAAGGCTCATAAATATCTGCTAATCACATCTGCTTTGATATTACGTGTGATGCATGACGAAGGCAAATGGTTACACAGATATATTTAAAATGGAATTGTCTTGATGTTTGAGCAGAATTTCTCACCATCTAACAAGAGCAACACACACCTGAAATTCAGCCAGAAAAAGTCTTCCTTCATCAGCAATCTTCCTTTTGTAAGTTTCCAACAAAACATCGGCATGAATTGGCTCCACATTCATCAGTTGTTTTTCATCATCTGTAAACATATTAAAGATGCAGCACTAGGTATATGCCTGTCTTTCAAATTGGCCTACACATTTCATTAAATTTACACCCTATATTCCATCCTCAGCTTCTTTCCTTCTCACATCAATTCCACCTGAGAAATCTCACTCATGTACATACTATATATACATTAGTGATTTCTAAACCTTGCACTTTACCCTTCCTCTAGGCTTTATATTGTTCCCTCTTCTAGAATGATCTTTATTAGCTTCAATGCTTAGAGAAAAGATCCCAGACCAAGTATCACCATTGTAAGGATACCCACATTTCCTTTCAATTACACACATCTTGTAGCCAATACCAAACTTGTTAATCTGTATTACAAACATTATTTTTCTTTGCAATGCTTCCATTTAAAATTATTACAAAATATTGTAAACATACAGATGAAATAAGAGAATATGATTAATATCTCTAGACCCACAACTCAGCTTAATTTGATCACTCATTTGTATACTCAACTATAAAACAAGTTACACATGTTAATTGTATAATAAGCCTCTGGAGTGCAAAATATATTATACACTGTGTTTGTGAAATAATTTATTAAAGAGCAAAAATACACATTAAGCATCAAAAGCTATAGCTGTATACATAACTCAATAGTTTTAGAATAATAGGAGAATTTAAGCTGTCGCATGTAACAAGTATGCTTAGCCTACTCTTTCATGTATTGCTGGTAATATTTCTTTCAGTACTCATATTAATTTTACCCATTTATTAGATGAAGAAGGAAGGTATCCATGAGGGTGGCATGTTTATCTTATAGTCCAGGGAAACCTTATGTACAATCATAGCTGTCAAACTGACCATGTGGGGTCAAACTCCCCATTTGGTCATTGGGGAGTCCTAGTATTTATTCATTGTGAGCTTGGTGGGGGGTCACCTTCAGGGTTTCATGGGGTTTGATTGGGTAAGTTCTAATGCACTCCGAGTTGCAATCAGCATCAATTTTGAGATAATGCATTTTATTGACACTCTGCCAGTGTGCCTTGACTCCTTGGAATGGATTTTCCCTCTGCTGGTCAGATGCTTACCATTCCTAACTTCTTCATTCTTCCCTCGGATTATCAAAACTAATCCCCAGGACACATGATCTCATTAATTAATTTATTCATTAGTATTTATAGAATTCCCAAACTCAC
Source organism: Perodicticus potto (assembly GCA_963574655.1). Lineage (NCBI taxonomy): Eukaryota > Metazoa > Chordata > Mammalia > Primates > Lorisidae > Perodicticus > Perodicticus potto. The sequence goes on from CAUYRH010154889.1 coordinate 18,857, forward strand.
CTAAGTACTGGGGGTTACAGCTGTGAGTGAGACGGGGAAAGACCCCTCCCTTCACAAAGCTTACATTCTAGTAGAGTTAGGAGAGGGTAGTTAACAGATGAATACATGCATGCTACAATGTCACATAGTGCTACATTTTGCAAAGGAAAATTAAGCCTAATAAGGAACGTCACAGACCCAGCCCTAAAGCTTCTGCATGCAGACTTGGTACCTGCTGTTGCCACAAGAAAACCCTTCGAACCCAAGTTAACACAGACAGAGGAGTGGGGAAATTCTCCCTGTCTTGAGTATGAGAAAACCACCTTTCTTAGGGTGAGCAAAGTTTCCATTTCTTTAACTTAGTTCCTTTTTACTGGTTCAAAAAATCATGTTCTTAAAAATAATTAAGTAAATAATGTTAAAGTTGGATGAAAAGAGAATAAAAGGAATTTGTTTTCCTCTTCTAAGTCAAACGGCTGTTCCCTATCCTGTCCAAAGTGGATGGGTAGTGGGAGGAGCCAGCAGTGGGAGGAGCTGGCAGTGGGAGGAGCCAGCAGCTCCTCCTGGCAGGAACCTGAGGACCCTTCCCACCCCCCATCTCTGTGACTTTTAATCTGCTTTTCCTTCCATCACCGTCTCTGTGTTGGTCTAGCATTTCTCCACAATCTTAGCACACCAGATTCTGCCTCTTCCCACACGCGGTTTTCTGTCTTTGTATCTATAAAGCCGTCAGAGCATTTAAGTTGCCATCCTATCTGTTAATATATTTGCCTCCCTCTAGCTGATTCTAAATGCTTGAAGTGCAGAGTTTGTGGCCTGTCACTGCAATATTCTCAGTGCCTGGCACAATACTGGAACGTCACAGAAGCTTGCTGATTGAATAAATGAAGAAATAAATTTAAATCCTACCATGGCATGAATGGAAGAAACCCAAGTTAAGTTAAAAACGCTCACTTATTACACAAAGTGAATAGATTCAAATGCAGAAGAGAGAATATTTATCCGTTAAAAATATGCATACTTACCTCTTTCAACAAGTTCTTGGTGCTCGTCTAAGTTGCTGTGAAAATAAAAAAAAGGTAAGTTTTGATATTCTTAAGAAATATAGAATTCAGGTGGCATTTAATTTATATTTAATGAATGTGTTAAAGGAAGAAAGGAATGAAGGCTGGGAGGATAAAAGGAGAAGAGAGAGAAAGAAGAGGAGAGGAAAGACCCAGACAGAAGGAAGGACAAAGACGGGGCTGTAAGGAAAAAGTGAGGGCAGAAAAAACAACTCAAAGTCATCTGCTAAACTTGGATACAGGACGGAAGGGTTTTATTTTAAAGCTCCCACACTTGTGGTGCATATTTGAAGGGTCAGGAGAAAACTTCTAAATACGGATCAAAAATGTTTTCACATAGTAAATGAGAAAATATCATGAATGTTAT
>CAUYRH010154891.1:0-12459 GCA_963574655.1 Perodicticus potto
AGGCCAGGTGCCTGTCTTCTTCAGAGAAGCTTCTGTTCAAGTCTCTTGCCCACAAGGACATGGGGTTAGTTGTTCTTTCCTTATTGATTAGTTTGAATTCTCTGTAGATTCTGGTTATCATACCTTTGACAGAAACATAACATGCAAATATCTTCTCCCATTCTGAAGGTTGTCCGTTTACTTTACTTACTGTGATCTTGGTTGTGCAGAAAAATTTCCGTTTGATAAGAAACAAATAATATATTTTTGGTGTTGCTTCAATGGCCAGGGGTGTCCTTATAAAATATTCTCCCAGGCCAATTACATCAAAGGATTTCCCTGCACTCTCTCCAATAATATTTATAGTTTCATGTCTTAAATTTAAATCTTTTATCCACTGAGAATTAATTTTTGTTAATGATGAAAGGTGCGGGTCTAGTTTCAGTCTTCCACAAGTTGCCAGGCAATTCATCCAGCACCATTGTTAAATAGGGAATCTTTAAACAATTTTTTTTTTATTAAATCATAGCTGTGTACATTAAAGCACTCATGGGGTACAATGTGCTGGTTTTATATACAATTTGAAATATTTTCATCAAACTGGTGAACAGAGCTCTCATGGCATTTTCTTTGTTATTGTGTTAAGACATTTATATCCTACATTTAGTGAATTTCACATGTACCCTTGTAAGATGCACCATAAATGTGGTCCCACCACACATCCTCTCTCCTCCCCTGACCTCCCTATCACCTTTCCTCTTATTCTTGGGCTATAATGGTGTTATAGCTTTCATATGAAAGTTTCATAGTAGGGCTGAGTACATTGGATACTTTTTTCTTCCATTCTTGAGATATTTTGCTAAGAAAAATACGTTCCAGCTCCATCCATGTAAACAAGAAAGAGGGAAAATGTCCATCTTTTTCTTTTCTTAAGGCTGCATAATATTCCATGGTGTACATATACCACAATTTATTAATCCATTCATGGGTCAATGGGCACTTGGGCTTCTCCTATGACTTAGCAATTATGAATTGGGCTGCAATAAACATTCTGGTACTAATACCTTTGTTATAATGTGATTTTTTGTCTTCTGGTTATATACCTAATAGAGGAATTATAAGATGAAATGGCAGGTCTATTTTCAGATCCCTAAGTGTTCTCCAAACATCTTTCCAAAAGGAACATATTAGTTTGCATTCCCACTAGCAGTGCAGATGTTTTCCTTTTACTCCATATCCACCCCAACATCTCTCATTTTGGGATTTTGTGATGTGGGCTAATCTTACTGAGGTAGATGATATATCAAAGTAGTTTTGATTTGCACTTCTATGGTGATTAAAGATGATGAGCATTTTTTCATATGTCTGTAAGCCATGCACCTTTCTTCTTCAGAGAAGTTTCTCTTCAAGTACCTTGCCCACACTGAGATGGGATCACTTGTTCTTTTCTTGCTAATACATTTGAGTTATCTGTGGATTTTGGTTATTAAACCTGTGTCGGATACATAACCTGCAAATATCTTCTCCCATTCTGATGGCTGTCTGCTTGCTCTACTTACTGTGTTCTTGGCTGTGTAGAAGATTTTAGCTTGATCAGGTCCCAGTAATATATTTTTTTAATGTTTCTTCAATTGCCTGGGGGAGGGTCCTCCTCATAAAATGTTTCACCCAGACTGATTCCTTCAAAAGTTATCCCTGCACTTTCTTCTACTATTTTTATAGTTACCTGTCTTAAGTTTAAATCTTTAATCCAGTGAGTGTCTATCTTAGTTAAAGGTGATAGGTGTGGGTCCAGTTTCAGTCTTCTATAGGTTGCCAGCCAATTCACCCAGCACCATTTGTTAAATAGGGAATATTTTCCCCACTGAATGTTTTTAATTGGCTTGTCAAAGGTCAAATAATGGTAAATAGCTCAGTTCACCTCTTGGTTCTCTATTCTGTTCCATACATCTACTTCTCTGTTTTTGTGCCAGTACCATGCTGTTTTGATCACTACCAATTTACAGTATAGTCTGAGGTCTAGTAGTGTGATTCCTCCTGCTTTGTTTTTATTTTTGAGTAATGTCTTGACTATTCAATGTTTTTTCTTATTCCATGTAAAACAAAGTATTACTTTGTCAAGATCTTTAAAGCATGGCAGCGGATCGTTAATAAGGATTGCACTAAAATTGTATATTGCTTTGGGAAGTATGGACATTTTAACAATGTTGATTCTTCCCAACCATGACCATGGTATGCTTTTTTCCATTTTTAACATCTTCAGCTATTTCTTTTCTTAGAGTTTCATAGTTCTCTTTATAGAGACCTTTCACGTCCTTTGTTAGGTAAACTGTCAAATATTTCATCTTCTTTGGCACTACTGTGAATAGAATAGAGTTCTTGACTGTTTTATCAGCATGACTATTGTTAATTATATAAAGGCTACAGAATTATGAGTGTTGATTTTGTACCTGATGGGCTTCTGTATTACCTGATCACTTCTAATTTTGGCATTTGGACTCCATGGGGGACTGGCTTCCAGACCTTGCGGTGAGAGTAGAGGGGAGTGCTGGGAGTTCAAAATTGCAGGTAGGGAATGTACACAGTTTTGTACAGTTTTGTGCATGGCAGGGGAGTGCCATGGCACATTTGTAAGTCCTCTCTAGGGAAGGAGTTCCAGTTTTTAGACAATCTCTCCTGTAGGATCAAATGGGAGGATATTCGAACTCTGCTCACTTGTTGTATAGAGTATACTGTGAGCCATTCTCATCAGGGACCGGACTGCCATCCACTTGGCAATGGATTTTGTACCTATTCTTTGTTTCCTTGTAGTCGCAGCTTGCCTCAGCAGGGTTGATCTGCATTCTTTAACCTTCTGTCTTGGCTCAACTCCAAACCATTGGCCTACTTGATAAACTTCTGTCCTTTAAGTCTCCTTCTGGACAGGAGCCTCTGTAGAAAGCTGGCCCTGGTCGGCCATCTTTCCTCTGCTCCCCCATTTATATTTTTGATAGGCTTATCAAATATCAAATGATGATAAGTGTCTGGGTTCATATCTTGGCTCTCTGTTCTATTCCATACATCATCCTCTATATCTCTGTGCCAGTACCATGCTGTTTTGATCACTATAGATTTAGACTAGAGTCTGAAGTCTGGTAGCATGTTTCCTCTTGATTTCTTTCTATTTATGAATAATGTTATGGCTATTTGAGGTTTTCTCTGGTTTCATGTAAAACAAACTACTATTTTTTCCAGATCTTTAAAGTATGACAGTAGTGCTTTAATATGGATTGCACTAAATTTGCATGTTGTTTTGGTTAGTGTGGACATTTTCACAATGTTGATTCTTCCCAGCCATGAACATGATATGTTTTTCCATTTGTTAACATCTTCAACTATTTATTTTCTCAGAGTTTCATAGTTCTCTTTATGGAGATCTTTCATGTCCTTTGTTAGGTAAATTCCCAAATATTTCATCTTCTTTTGCTCTACTGTAAAAGGAAAATAGAGTCCTTGACTATTTTTTCAGCTTGAATATTGTTGATATATATATATATATATATATATATATATATATATATATATATGCTACTGATTTCTGAGTATTGATTTTGTATCCTGAGATTTTGCTGTACTCCTTGATCACTTCTAAGTGTTTTGCAGTTGAGTCTCTGGGCTTTTCCAGGTACAATATCGTATCATCAGTAAAGAGTGAGAGTTTGATCTCCTCTGACCCTATTTGGATACTCTTGATTGCCTTCTCTTGCCAGAGCTATGGCTAAGACATCCATTACTATGTTGAATAGCAGTGGGAAAAATGAGCATCTTTGCCTACTTCCTTTTCGGAGTGGAAATGTTTTCACTTTTACGCCATTAGATATGATATTGACTGTGGTTTTGCTGTATATGGCCTCTATCAGTTTAATAAATGACCTTTCAGTGAATTTTACAAGGGCACATGTTAAATTTACTAAGTGTAGAGCATAAATATCTTAACACAATAACTAAGAAAATGCAGTGAAGGCTATGTTAACCAGTTTGATGAAAATATTTCAAATGGTATATAAAACCAGCACATTGTACCCTATAATTGCATTAATGTACACAGCTATGATTTAATTTAAAAAAAAATTAAAAATAAAAATAAATAAAAATAAAAGAAATGACCTGTCTAAGCCTATTTTCATAAGTATTCTGAACATGAAATAATGCTGGAGATTGTCAAAAGCTTTTTTGGCATCAATTGAGAGAATCATATGGTCTTTGTTTTTATTTTGTTTATGTGATAAATTGTATTTATAAATATACATAAGTTGAACCAGGCTTGAGATCCTGGGATAAAACAAACTTGGTTGTGGTGTATTATTTCTTTGATGTGTTGCTGCATTGTGTTTGCAAGGATCCACTAGAATATTTTTGCATCTATATTGATTAAAGATATTGGTCCATAATTTTCATTCATTGTTGGGTCTTTCCTGGTTTATGGATCAGGGTGATACTTGCTTCATAGAATGTGTTGGGAAGTATTCCTTATTTATCCTTGTTTTGTAAAAGGTAATCTAATACAGGTACTATTTCCTCTTTAAAGATTTGGTAGAATTATGATGTGAAGTCTTCTGTACCCAGAATTTTCTTTTTTTGGAGATTTTGTATATTTCAGTACATGATATATGTCTCTTCAACATTTCTGATTATTTCTGGCTGAGCATAGGAAGGTGGCATGCTTCCAATTGTTGCTATATTTCCTCCAGATTTTCATATTTCTGGGAATATAGTTTTATAGTATTCATTAAGGCTCTTTAGTCTGTTGTTATTTTACATTTATCATTTCTTATTGATGATGTTAGGGATTCTACATTTCTTTTTCTGGTTAGGTTACCCAAAGGTTTATAAATTTTTTTAATCTTTTCAAAAAACCAACTTCTGGGGGTAGGAGGCAAGATGGCCAACTGGAGCCAGTTTTCCACAGAGGCTCCCATCCAGAAGGAAAGTTATACAACATAAGTTTCTAGATATAGAAAGATATAGAACATCAAGTAAGCTGATGGTTTGGAGATGAGCCAATAGAGATTATTGAAGAGTGCACATCACCCCTACTGAGGTGAGCTGCAACCCCAAGGAAACAAACCATAGGTACAAAACCCATTGACAAGAGAACAGGAGTCCCCTCCCCCATGAGAACAGCTCACAGTGTACTTTCTACAAAACAAACGAGCAGAGTTGAGATCTCTTCTTATTTTATCTCATAGAAGAAAACCACTAAAAACTGGATCTCCTTCCCGAGACAAGACCCACTAGTGTGCCTTGGAATTCTCCCATGAGGAATAAAACTGAACATATATTCTACTTGCAATTCTGAACTTCCAGAACTCCCCTCCACTCTCAACCCAAAGTCTGGAAGCCTGTCCCTTGCAAAGCCCAGATTCTTGGGGAATTTCTTGAGAAGTATGGTGAAGGCATGGGCTGCTACAAGCCTGTGCTGAATCAGTGGCACAGGTGTAAAATGGGGACTGTGGAGCAAAGGAGCCAAACCGGAGAAAGAGAAATGGTGCCCTGTAGCAGACTGCAGTGGTGGCAGTGGGAACAATAGGGCTCACACCCTGGTGATATATTGGAGAAAAACTTCCTGTCTCTTAGCAACCAGAGGGAGCCTGGATTATGCTCCAGGAGCAGCTATGGATGGAGCAGATCTGAGACAGAAATGCAGCCCCGTGAGCAAAGGGTACACCTGTGGTGATACAGGCCTGGGCAGGGCATGGGGAACTGAGACTAGAATGCAAGCAGAGGTGGCATACACCCAGGGGAAGGTAGAGTCAGAATTGTTGCTTTTGTGAGCTTAAGATGCACCCAGTCTCCAGTGGAGCATAGCCAGGACAAGAGCACTTGTGGCAGCGGCATCAGTCCAGGGCATGGCAAGAACTGAGAGCCCTTTGTAAGCTCTAATCATGCCCACCCCAGCACAGAGTGCAGCAGAGACAGAGACACCAGTTTCATGAGAATTGGTACAGTGGCAGTGGCAAAGGGCGGTGCTCAATTGCAGCTTATGTGAACTCAAAATGTGCCTGGCCTGTGGTTCAACCAGGCAAGACGGCAACACAAATTTGGTGAGAATATAAGTGGTAGCAGCATCAGTCTGGGGCAGAGCTAGAACTGAGCAACACTTCCCAGCTTCCATTGAGCACCTGAGGTAGTCAGGCTTCACTTTCTCCTCCTGGCTAGTGGCAGAGTGCAGCGAACTGGCTGAGGAGACATTGATCTCCCTGTGACTCTGGAAGGTGCAAACCACTGGTGCATTTGCTAATTGGAAGGAACTGAGCCACAGCCCTGAAGGGTTACCAGTGACTGGGTGTGATGGAGGTGCAAGGTGGGGAAGGAGGCATCAACCTCCCCGGACTAACTCATTTGCTGGGCAGGCCTTTCTGACACCAAAGAGCACCAGAGTGAACTATACTTGAGCTTCCAGTAGACCCCTGCCATCTAGTTGCTGAAGAACTATTGAACTCTCCCACTTGAGAGTTGGTACTGACTGGGACAATTGGTTTGGAATTTTTACCCTGCACCAGTCACCTGAGGACCCTCCAAGGTGGTATCCTGGTTGTGTTATAGTGGGGAAGTTTGATTTTCCTCTTCCAGTTGTTGCCTGTGGGGAGCAGGGTGCATTGCCTGCTTATATTTCTACACAGCTGAGACTTCAACCCAGAGTCACTGATCCACTGGGGCTGGACAGAGACCAACCGAATACAAAACAGAGCTACCTAGACCCACCACACCAAGCAGGTCCCCAGAGTCTCAGTCTGTAGTATTGTATGGGTCCATTGCAAAGCTGTAAGGGAAAAGTTACAGTCACCAGTCCAAGCTTCTTTGCAAAGGGATGGTTAATCACAACTCCAGGAGGCCACAATCTAGTTTCACCTTATCTATTCTTCTAGCCAAATGGTGAAAAATAATCATGAGGGGTAATCAGCAGAAAAACTCTGGCAACATGAATAATCAGATACATCAAGTCCCCTGAGAATGACAAAGTGGACACACCAGAAGATCCCATTCATAAACAAATGGCTGAGATGTCAGAAATTGAGTATAGAGTTTGGATGGCAAATAAGATTAACAGAATGGAGGTAAAGTTGGAATTAAAAATTCTAGGAATAATTCAAAGTTGTTTCAAGAATTCAATGAATTCAAAGACAAAATCACCAAAGACTTAGACACATTGAGAAACGAAGTTGAAGCCCTCCAAGATCTGAGAAATACAGTAGAATCCCTAAGTAACAGAAGGGAGCTGGCAGAAGAAAGGTTTTCAGACATTGAAGACAAACCTTTTGAATATTTTCAAATGCTAAAAGAGGAAGAGAAGTGGAGAGCAAAAATGGATCATTCTCTCAGAGAGCGCTGGGATAAATCCAAAAAAGCAAACATACACTTTATAGGACTTCCTGAAGGTGACAAGATTGTTCTGAAAGGCTCAGATGCTCTACTCGAAGAGATAAATGAGGAGAACATCCCAAATATCGCAAGATGTACTGAAATTCGGATAGCAGACAGTTTCAGAACCCCAGCATGTCTCAATCCAAATAAAGCATTCCCTAGACACATTATAATTAACTTTGCTGAAGTTAATAAGAAGGAGAAAATTCTGCAAGAAGTCAAAAGTAAGAAAATCATAACCTACAGGGGAAGAATATTATAATGACTGCAGATCTCTCTGCTCAAATTTTTAAGCCAGAAGATGATGGTCATTGACCTTCAATCTCATAAAACAAAACAGCTTTCAACCCAGGATCCTATATCCAGCTAAAGTGAGTTTCATTTATGATGGAGAAATTAAATATTTAATGACATTCACATGTTGAAGAAATTTGCCATAACTACATCAGCCCTCCAGGATATTCTCAGACCCATCGTCCACAATGACCAGTACAATGCTCTACTAGCAAAGTAAACTCACTCAGAAACTTGATCATATCCCAACATCCAAAGTGGCAAAAAGATTAAAAATATCCCCTGGAAGTTCAAAAACCATGACACTCAAAATAATACCGGGCTTATCAATACTCTCAATTAATGTGAATGGCTTCAATTGTCCTCTGGGGAGGCACAGGTTGGCTGACTGGATACAGAAACACAGGCCAAATATCTGATGAATAAAAGAATCTCATCTTACCTTACAAGATGAATATAGACTCAATGTGAAGGGATGGTCATGTATAATTCAGGCAAATGAAAATCAGAAAAAAAGCAGGTGTTGTAATTTTATTCACAGATACAATAAGCTTTAAACCAACAAAAGTAAGGAAAGATAAGGATGGTCACTTCATATTTGTTAAGGGCAGCACTCAACATGACGAGATTTCATTTATTAACATTTATGCACCCAGCCAGAATATGGGTAAATTTATAAGAAAGACTCTAACAGACATGAGCACCCTCATATCCTCTAGCACCATAATAGTCAGAGATTTTATCACCCCATTGGCAGTGTTAGATAGATCCTCCAATAAGAAAATAAGCAAAGAAATTTTAGAATTAAACTTAAGCATTCAACAATTGGATTTAACAGACATACACAGAACATTTCATCCTAACAAAACTGAATACACATTCCTATCATCAGCCCATGGAAAATCCTCCAATATTGATCACATCTTAGATCACAAATCTAACCTCAGCAAATTTAAAAGAATAGAAATCATTCCTTATATTTTTCTCAGACCACCATGGAATAAAAGTTGAACTCAGTAACAACAGGAATCTGCATACTCATATAAAGACATAGAAACTAAATAACCTTATGCTGAATGATAGCTGGGTCACAGATAAGATTAAGAAGGAAATTACCAAATTTTTAGAACAAAACAATAATGAAGACACAAACTACCAGAACCTCTCAGATACCATTAAGGCAGTCCTAAGAGAGAACTTTATAGCATGGTAAGCCTTCCTCAACAGAAAAGAAAGAGAGGAAGTAAACAAATTAATGGGCCCGGATGGAGCATGATGGTGGTCAGGACAGATGTGTAGCCCATCTCTCCCAAGTCATCAGGTGAGAGAGAGGGGGCTCTAGATTTTTCCCCACGTGGATTATTGGAGCGGATAGACAGCTGGAGATGCACAGCAAATTGGTGGATTGCTGCGATTGAGGTGTAATTCAAAACCACAGACTTTGCTGTGGAGTTTTTCCCCTGCCCAGCCGTGCTGGCCAGCAGCTGGCCCCTCCCTCACAGAAGACAGCAGTTCACAAATCACAAAATCTAGTTGATGAAAATTTCAGTGAAGTGTGGATTCCTAAGCGGAATTTGATGTCCAGAAAGGGGTGCCCCAAAGAACCATGGAGGGCTGGGCAGTCCAAGGGAAAATTGAGGGGAGGGGATCCCACCTGGGAAACAGACATTTTGAATTGTCTAAAATGGTGAACACCTTTTCCCAGAACATCAGGAGTAATTGAAAGTTCCATACCATCCCTGGTGGGGAAGACTGGTGAGGTCTGGCTGTTCAGGCTGCGTGGGGAACTGGGGCTCAATAGAGGGACTCTGAGCTGTAGAAATTGGGGAAGAGTTCTCCAGGCACTGCAGCTGTGGGTGCAGCAGCAGCAGTGGTGGCCAGAGCAGCAGCAGTTGGGGGGCAGCCAGCCCCTCCCCCATAGCTGATTGCAGTTGCCAGTTCGCAAGAGAACATGGGAGCAGAGTGGAAAGATTTGTGAAGCGTGGACTCCTGCACCGAGTTTGGAGGTCAGATGGGTGTGACATCTGGAACAGAGCACCCAAAGTGGGGCAACATTTAGGAAATAAACTTCTATATAAATTCAAAAACCACGAACGGCCAGGTAGACTGGTGACCATGGTAACAATGTAAACTGAATCAGGTATAAACCTGGGAACCACTCACAGTGCCACCTGGTGTCCATAAAGTATATTGCATTATAAATTTATTCCTACTAAAGTTGACATCTACCTCATATATATAGATGTGTATTTCTATATATATACAAGAATAATATTTTTGAGGTTGATACCTTTTCTTTTCTTTTTTCCATTCTTTTCTTGAGGAGCTATTGTTAATTTTTTTATTTTTTAAGTTTTTTTATTTTATTTTGTCTATTTTTAATTTTATTTTTATTTTTCCTTTCTTTTTTTTTAACTCTTTTATGAACACTACTTTTTTTTTCTTTCTCTCTTCCTCTTCTTCCCTTCTTATGGTTTAAGAGAGTGCTTACATCAGATTTTTAGAGGCTTTTCTTTCAATTATTTTAGAATTATCATTATTTTTTTTATATATTTATTTTGTTTTGTTTTTTGTTTGTTGGTTTTGTTTTGTCTGTATGTCTATGTGTTTCTGACTATGTGTGCATCTGTGAGCTTGTGTGTCTGGTAGCCTTTTTATCTGTTTATTAGTTCATTTGGTCTAGATGTTATTGCAGTTCTGCTAAATCCATGGGATGGCTATTTTCCCTAACTCCAATTTTCACAGCCAACAAGAACAAGGGGGAACGGGATTTGATGACTGATTGGAGCCAGCTCCCAATGGAGGTTCCAGTCTGGAGCGAGAGATAACAGTTAGAAAGAACTCAACTAAGCTGAAGGAGGAGAGCTTAGCTGGGAGATGAGATAGATAATTGCTTGTCTTCCCCGCTGAGGCAAGTTTCTTGAGGCCAAAGAAACTATTTTCAGTACAGATCTCATCCCAAAGAGGTTGGGTGGACATCCCCTCCCCTAAGATAGCTGCTTGCTTACTGTATGATCTCTACCGGTGAGAAATAAACTGAGGCTCTCCTTCCTCACCCCACCGGAGGGAATTGCTGGAAGTTAGGACTCCTTATCAAGAGAACCCCTACTGAGAGTCTAGGAACTCCCTAGTCTGGTAGGAAATTTGAACAAATGTTTTCCTTGCTACCTTGATCCTTCAGTCTACACTCTCCCCAGTCTGGCAGTCTAGAATTCCAACTCCTCCAGAATCCAGATTGTCTGCATTTCTTAGCTAGGACCAGGCATTGCATAGACAGTGGCTGTACAGCTGTGCTCTAGCTGTGATTCCAGTAACTGTACAGGAATACATAGAGGGAAAGGTGACTGACCTGGCCCAAAGAAAAAGAGTATCTCAGCAGCAGACAGAGGCTTGGGGTCCTGCACTGCGGGTGGAGGCTCAGAAGCTGCTGAGGTGCACGAACTTAAGAGGAGGCACATCCCACCCAACTTCAGCATTAGTAGAGTGATCCTGCTGGGGTCGAACTCTGGAAAGTCATCTCCCCAAACCTGTGGCCTTCCAGAGGGAACCAGGATTTGCCCTATAGGGATTCCAGTACTGCAGAACAGCAGCAATAAGAGTGCAGTGGCCGAGAGAAATTCTTTTCCTGCCTGGATATCCTCAGGATTGAACTGAGCTCAGGTGTAACTTTCTTCAGCTGCCATTGAGCAACTGAGGCAGGCAGACCTCAGACCCCCCCTGTTGGATGGTGGTAGACTGGTATCCACGAGAAGGCAACAACCTCACTTTGACTCTGGCAGGCACATAGCCCTGGCACATTTGCTTATTGGACAGAGCAGGGCCACAGAGACTGGGCTAACAGAGACAGCCAGAGAGACTGCCAGAGACTGGGGTGACCAGAGTACAGTGGTGAATGATGACCAAAGTGAGGTAAGAGGCATCAACCCCCTGGCTCTAAACCTCCTCCTGGATAGGCATTTCTTGACTCCTCAGAACACCAAAGACACTCAAATCACACTCGAGCTGCCAATAGACCCCTAATATCTAGTTGCTGGAGTTCTCTTGAACTCTCCAGCTAGAGAGTGGGGGTCTGTCAGGGACAATTGGTCTGGAACTCTTGAACTGGACAAATTATCCAAGGACCCTTCAAGGTCGGTCCTAGGGTTTCTGTAGTGGAAAGGTTTTATTGTCCTCTTCCAGATATTACCAGTGGGGGAAGGGATGCCCTAGTTGCCTGTGTTTCACCGAAGCTGAGGTTGCAACCCCGGGTTACTGATACACTAGGATTAGACAGAGATCAGCTGAATACAAGACAGAGCCAACTATCCCACTACACTAAACAGGCATCCAGAGTCACAGACCATAGTACTGTATAGGTACTTTGCAAAATTGTAGAGGAAAACCTGCAGTCACCAGTCCAAGCTCCTAGCCAAAGGGCTGGTCAACCACAACCGTAGAACTTTCTGGTCCAAATTCACTTGACCTGCTCATCTAGCTAAGCGCTGAAAAACAATCATGGGGTGGAATCAGCAGAAAAACTCTGGCAACATGAAAAACCAAAACATTTTAACTCCTCCAAGGAATGACAAACCAGCCAATCCAGAGGATCCCATCCACAAACAGATAGCTGAGATGTCTGAAATTGAATTTAGAATTTGATTGCAAACAAGATAAACAAAATGGAAGTAAAGATGGAGTTAGAAATTGTAGGATTACTTCAGAAGATGTCTCAAGAATTCAACCAATTCAAAGAAAAAATGACCAAAGATTTTTGACACATTGAGACAAGAAGTAGCAGCCCTC